>PVKS010031097.1:0-23755 GCA_004027875.1 Aplodontia rufa
AGGACAGTGAGAGAAGAGAGAGAGAGAGAGAATTAATTTTTATTGAGTTTTTCACATGGTTTTTGTTGCTCTAGCACTTTGTTGTGTACGTGGGTGCTGGGGTTTGAACCCGCATACCTGCACATGCTGTGCAAGCACCATAACCACTGAGCCACCACGCCAGCCCCTAGACTTTCTTTTTTTGACCCTTTTTATAATGGCATGCTTCTCTGAACTGGCCTCTTAACCTCTTTTTCTCTAATCTGTTCATTCTGTGCTCTGCCACCTGACTAATCTGCCTCCAACATCTTCATTAACTCAGATTCCTGAGTTTCACTAATCCACACCTTGCTTTGTTTTCTGTTCTCTCCCTTTGGAAATCAGTCCTGTCCTCCTGTCACCCCTACACCAACTGAAAGCCCTGATACATGCAATGCCCATACAGTTTCACATCCTCAACTGGAATCTAGACTGCTGATTGTGACATCTACTTTGCTCTCCTTTTCATGAAATCATAGCTCTAACTCACTAGGAAGCACTAAATTCTGTATGACTTTTGTTATACCACACATACTTAACCAGAGTGACTTAGGTTTTAAAAGCAGATAATTAAACATTTAATTAATTATATCATACTAACCCCAAATCTCTGTGGTTGAAATTGTGATGCACATTCAGATTTTCATTACATTGGACCTGCACATGTCTTAAAATTTTGTGTGCAAACACCATATATCTCTATTCATTCATTCAATCTGTTGCCAAATAGGTATTGCAGGCCTACCGTGTGCCAGGCGCTCTGATAATCATCAGACATTTGTATCAGTCAAATTAAGATAGTTAAGTAGCAGTAACAAATAACCCCCAGTCATAATGGTTTGCAACTCTAAAGGTTTATTTTTTGCTCATGGTACATGTTCACTTCCACTCCGTCTTCATTTCAGGACTCATTTCATTTCCTGTTAAAGAAGTCTCCCTGTCTAGGATATGCTGGTCTCAAGTAGTGTACAGAATCAGCATATTCTTGCAGATTATCTACACCTAACATCAACAAAATAATCTTCTCAAAGCTTCTGTATTTCACCATTCCTTATTAGTATGTTTCCCCATATGACAAGTCAGAGATAACTTTATGATCATATTATTACTCTGTTGACAATATCAGGGGCCCCAATTGATGACTGTATTTGGACAGGGATGTTCCTTTCCACAGATGGCAGCTTATAAGTCTTGATATTTATGTTATCTCCATATTTGCACAATATGTATAATATATGTTGTATTTTCTTTGATCTAAAAACTTAGAGCTATTCTCAAAAGAAATAATTATACAGCAAGGGAATGTTTAATCATTTCAGATGGGAATGTCCCCTATTCCAAACATGTAATTATTAGGCCATTCCCACTTCCATAAGATGATATTGCTCTCAATTATTTGCTGAGAAATAAATGAGTAAACTAATAATGATGCTGTGGTCTTAGTCTTCCATTCTTAATGGATGCCTCTGAAGACAGCCTCTCTAATTCTGTCTCCATACCATATGTCTCTGTTGACATTAAAGTGCTTAGTTCCAAATGAGTTGGCTTCATTCAAGCATCTTAATTCAAGAGTGGATGATTAGATCTGAAGCTAAAAACCTATTAGGATGTAAGCATTTGTATTTTTGAAAGGTATTAAGGGAACATCATGGTGTGGTTATAAATAAATCCTCCCTATCTAGTAGCGGGTTGGCAAAAATCTCATTTAATCTTCAAATATTACAGACTAACTTCATGTCAGTGTTAAGCCCAGAACAAGAAATCTGCCTAGGGTTCATTGCCCAAGCGCATGCTGGACAGTGTTTTTTTTATTTTCTGCTAGGAGTACTTTCAGAGATCCTGAATCTGAGCAGGGGTAGTCAGAGAGAACCAATATTATTTACAAGCAAAAAAAAAAAAAAAAGAAAACTCTGGATAAGATCCTGAGATCAGAGCTGGAGCCCACCTCAGTAGGATTTCCAAAGCAAACTCCACTCTGTGGTGGGCTTGTGCACCCTGAGGTTTCTTAACTACAAAGCAGCCCTTGTGAGCAAAGGACAAATCACATCACTAATGTTTTCAATTCCTTTGAGAAAGCGGGTACTGATCTAAATAAAACCCCATGCTATAATTGTTCATGCCTTTTTTTTTAACCACATGTGTGGTCCAAACTAATAGGATCTCTCTCTTCTCCCTGTTTCCAGTTAATTTGCTTTAGTCCCTATGTAATCCTGTCATCAGCAGGGCACAGGGATCTTCATATGGGTAATGTGAAAATCATTTGATCACCATCTGCCTAATATTTTGGCTATACTTGTTTACTTTACAGGGCTACCACCAATTTGGGACTCCCCAGGAACATACATGTACACACGAGGACAGGTAGAACACAAAGTTCCAGGACTGAGATTTCCTAATTATATTTTGACAGGTGACCTGCAGGGCTACTGACAGTGCCACTCCCAAAGAAAGAAAAAATAAGATTAATTTATCATTCATTAATCTCAAAGACACCTGCTAGTTCACTCATTTGTTCCTCCTTTCCCTCCTCCTTTACCTCGCTCCTAAACTCTTCTTGTCTTCCTTCCTTCCTTTTCTCTTCCTTCTTTCCTCTTTTTGTTTCTCCCTCCCTCCTTCCTTCCTTTTATATTTTTATGTTGAAGTGCCATGAATACAATGAGTTCGTGAAGGTGGGCTTTGGTTAATACTGCTCACACCTCCAACTATACAATCCCTTCATGTTTTACCTCTTGGTTTCCATCATCATTGGCAGCTCTTTTACTGCTCATTCGAAATATTGAGAACCATAATGGAAGAAGGAAAAATGTTTTATAAGAATAGAAATGTATATTCCTGCTGAAAAAAAGTCAGATTTATATGTCAAAGTATTTATGGACTTAAACATCAAAATCAGAGCAGACATCCTGGAATAACTGATGCTGATAATGCCTCTCAACCACATCTTCCCCCACCCCCAGGGCTTTGGGTACTGTAAAGACATTATCTGGTCCAGACACACAAATTAAAAAGGGACTATACAGTCAGAACTTGAATGAAGTAGATCATACTGGAAAAAAAAATTGAAATTCATGCAAATAAAATTTTCTTTGTGAAAATTCAAATCAAAGCATTCAAAACTGAGACCACCAGAGGAGTGAGGGTGAGTAATAGAGGCTGCCTTACAGTGGAAATATCCCTACTAGAATGAATTTTCATACCTAACGAAATGAAGGACAAAGCCATTTTGAGTCATTAGAAGTTAATCAAATCATACAAACTCTAAAATATGGTGATCCTCCTGTGGCAAGTGGATCTGTGCACACTGGTTCTGTATTTGATGATACTGACAAACTGTTGGCAACTTATTTTTTAAGCCTGAAATGGCTTAATTTTTTAATAAACTACTTATCTTTTTTTTTACAGATACATACTTTAAAAGTCCTTATCTTTTATTTTATATGTGTACACATACACAATTTACAAATAACTGGTCGAGAGCTGATCAGTGTTAAAGCTGGGTGAAGACATATTAAGGTTCAGTATACTATTCTATTTTGCTGTATGTTAAAAGTGCTTCATAGGGGTTGGGGATTTAGCTCAGTGCCAGAGTGCTTGTCTAGCACGCACAAGGCCCCGAGTTGGTCCTCAGCCCTGAAAAAAGAAAAGAAAAAAAAGTGCTTCATAATAAAATCTCAAATGAAAAAAATATTATAAATTGTATCAGGTATACAAATATATAATAAAATATAGTCTGGGAAACACCTATCTACAGACCAGTTGAAGATTTAAAGCATATCAATGTAGTTAAAAAAATTATAAAGCAATTCTTTTCCTCAATTACCTGGCTGTATTTGTGGTGTCCCATTGGGAGAGTAGCTGCTGGTGTCACCTTATTAGAATGGTAACACCTCAGATGTTCCCTCCAGCTGGCTAGAGCGGACCTGACTCAGGCAATGTGGTGCCATGGAGCTAACTCAGGCTTGAGAATTAGAAACATCTGGACTGAAAATCCTGTTCTAAACACAGTTGTGTGACCCTCAATCAACTTCCAAACTTCTCTGAGCCCCATGACCTCTGTGAAAATATGATCAGTAACACTGACCTTGAAAATATAGTCGCAGTGTTACAGATGCTGTTGTAGACTTAGTTGGACTATAGCTGTTTTACCTGATAATATAAAAGAAGACATTTGAACATTTCTCATCTGAAAACTATGAGCATCTCTGAACACACAGTGAACAAATACTGCATGGCAGTTGCTGAAACAGATCCCACTGTGCCACTTGTCAAAGGAAAGGAGATCATCACCCAGACAGAGTTTTAGTAGTGTGCAGGAGTGTGGAGGATGAAGTCAGGACTCACTGAGATGACGTGGAATTCTGGTGGAAGGTGGGCCTTTCAACTCAGTGTAATTGGGCAAGGTTTGTTACAGCTAAACATTAATGGACACAGAATGGGTAGAGTTCCAAAGTAAAGAGTAAATCATCTTTGGAAACTATTATCCCTAGAAGAACTGGTTAATAGAAAAAGGATATATGGATTTGGAGGAAGTTCTTGATACAAACAATAGTGTTTTGGGCACTGTCAGCTTCCTGGGCTCCAGCTCTCAGTTTCTGGAAAAGTCAGATCAGGTTAATGAGTTCCAATAGTTCAGATGTGTTCATGTGAATGGGAACTGGATAGGCTGAGTGGATACTGGTGGTTTTTGTTCTCTTTTGTTTAGGAGACTTCACCAAATATTTTTGTCCATTTTTTAGTTTGATTTTTCAACCCCCAACATGAACTAAGATTATATAAAAATGCTTTTCAACAAAATTAAATTCCTTTGTGATTCTAATTTCTGTTCATTTTTTGCTTTTTCTTTTTTTTTAAGAGAGAGAAAGAGAGAATCAGTTTTATTTATTTTTTCATCTGATCTTTATTTCTCAGACACTTAGTTGTATATGTGGTGCTGGGGATTGAATCTGGGTCCTCAGATAAGCCAGGCAAGTGCTGCAATCACTCAGCCACTGCTCCAGCCCCTGCTCACTCATTTTCTATGATTTCTTTTTATCATCTCATCTGAATATCCCGGATGTCTTTATAAGACAATGCAGTCTTACACCAGTGGTTCTCAATCTTGTCTGCACATTGGACTCACTCAGATTTTTATTTTTTTTATTTCCTGTATTTTGGTACTAGGGATTGAACCCAGAGATATTCCCCACTGAGCCAAATACCCAGCCCTTTTTATTTTTTATTTTGAGACTGGATCTCACTAAATTGCTTAGGACCTTGCTAACTTATATGGACTGGCCTTGAATGTGTGATCCTCCTGCCTCAGCCTCCTGAGTCACTGGGATCACATGTGTGTGCCACCATGCCTAGCTCCTCACTTGGGCAGATTTTTGAAGTCCTGAAGCCCAGGGTCCGCTTCCAACCCAATTAAACCAGGATGTCCGGAGTGGGGTGTCAGTAAATCAAAGATCTCCAAGGGATTCCAAAGTGTATTTGAGTTTGAAAACTACTGCTTGTAGCACAACTGGAGAATTGAAACTTTGACCAGGGAATTATACGACCTTAGACCCCAATGCTAACTATGGACTGCTGTAAGTTGGAGCCACTTTCCAGGGCCATTAAGCTTTAGTATAAATGTTAAAAATGGCATGTGTGTTATGTGCAAACATCCTACTCTTTAAGCTCTGCGTTAAAGTTCCATCATATTTCTCAGGGACTTTAAGTTTCCTGGAAACCATCCTTCATTATCCATTCCAACATCCTTTTCTTCACTGGCTCACCATCGAGTTGTTCTCTTATTTGATTCTGCCATTGGCCCAAATTGAGAGCAACTCTGTTTTTTTGATTTGCACATATGTTCCTTCCTCAACATGGAAGACTCCTATGGATATAGCAAACATAGCTGGAGGTTGGGGAGATGAGCAAGAATACTGCAGAAACATGAAAATTTAAAGTAGAATATTAGCTACCAGATATTGATGGTGTGAAAAGTCCTTTGGCCACCTTGCTTGTGTTCAGTTGCCATGCCTGCCTTTATACTCCCACTCTGTCTCTTCTTTGCTTGTCTTTCAAGAGAAAGTAAAGCCAAAGCTCCTCTCCTTGTCTTTTTTTTTTTTTTTTTTTTTTTTAAAGAGGGGACGGGACAGTGAGAGAGAAAAAGAGAGAAGCAATTTTTTTTTAAGCGCCCAAACTGCCACGCCACCGCTCCAGCCCCCTCTTGTCTTTTACAGCATACGCTACTTGCTTCTAGCTTCAACCCCACAGTCAGGTGTGAAATGCCCTTTGCACGAACAAGGCTTATTAGTGTCCTTTGAAATACAATGAGGCATCTCTTCCAAATGCACCTTATCCATTCCCACTGGATCCTTTACAAAAAGAAAAGCACTAGAGAAAAGTTACTACCACTCTTCTGGGAATTATGACAATCCCTTCTCTATCTCTTAGAATACATAAACAGTTAAATCAACTTAGACTTTAAATAAAAACATGGGTTTTTTTTCAGTTAAATTTGGTTCCTTAATTCAGCCAATGATTATATCGACCATGGTAGATGCTGAGAGAGATATAAACTAGATGGATGAAAAAAAAAATCTTCCAGCAAGAATCAATGTAGTTGAGGACTTATATAAGGCATGTCACATAGGTAAGTTAGAATACAAGAAACTAATTGTGCATGCAGTGAACTTGGTCTCTAAGAATTTATTTCACTTCATTGACATTTACCTTGCTGTGATTCATGTTCTCCAATAGTATAATGTTTGCAAAGATCAGGCTTTTTCTCAGTCCCATGTATGGTTGCACATATGGTCAAACCACAAGTTACATAGTTTTTTGATTCTTGGTCAGATTTTTTCTAACTTCATTGGTTGGAAGGCCACATCAGTATGGATTAAAAAATGAATAAAGGACTTCCGACTCCAGGGAGGTACCTCGGACAATCTTTTCCATGAACAATTGAAATTTTTGTCTAAAATAGTGTATGAAATGCATCACCTAAAATCCATCAGTGAGCTCTCATGAAAGGAAGGAATATTCAGTCTAGGAACTGAGCTCATTGTTGAACCAGATGAACTTGAACTCCTGTTTTCACAACTTCCATGGCAAGGGGAATAAAAGACAAATTTCAGAGCTAACCAAGGTGAGAAGGTCACAGACCTGTCTATATCCCAAAGAGCTCCATATTCCAAGTAAAACTGAACTAGAAATAATCATCCTCCCACAGCACTACTTTACCAGAGGACTGCAAAATAATAATAATAATAATAATAATAATAATAATAATAAATTTTTAAAACTAAGAAAATAAAAACAAACAAAAAACTCAACAACTAAAATCACTGTTTTTAACCTTGATGCTGAGTAAAGGTAAAAAAAGAAAAATAAATCACAATTGAGAGCTTATGATTAACGGTTTATCTCAGATTTACTGCCTCATTTTATATTCTCAGAATGGTTGAAAAAACTAAGCCAAGATTTTAATTCAGAGTCATACCCAGACTAGTTGTACAACTGAATGCTTGGTAAAAGCACATATAGACAATTCTAAAGAACATATCTTCATTCCATGTCCTAAATCATCCCAATACAAGATCATCAGGCATACCATAGTAAATATAAAATAAATGTACAAGGAAATAAATCACTATGAGCAATAACTTAAAAAACAGAGCAGACATAGATCCGTCAGGACTTCAGAACCTAGAAGTTTCAGACAGACTTCAAAAATACCATTAAATACCATGTATAATATCTTTATAGAAACTAATCACAAACTTGAAAATATGTGGAAGAAACTATGACCAAGCAGATTTTCAAAGTACTAAACTGAACTTCAAGACATGAAATATGAAATTTTCAAAATAAAAACTCAAGTAAGTAAAGAATTCCTGTTGGCTTATTTAAATGTAATAATAATGTTGATTCTGCACGCACACACACAATAGATAATCTTATCAATGACAGATGAGTACTAAGGTGTTTTCAGAAGATGTCATTTCAGATGGAAATACATGATGTCTGAGATTTGCTTTAAAATTTCCTAAGTAAAGGGTTGGGGATTTAGCTCAGTGACAGAGTGCTTGCCTAGCACATGCAAGGCCCCGAGTTCAATCCTCAGCCCTGAAAAAATAAATAAATAAAACAAAATTTTCTAAGTAAATATATTTAAAGTATGTAAGTAGAGAAAGAGGAAATGAAATTATTAAAATGTTGGTTATTATTGAAGGTGAGTAATGGGCATGTGACTTTTATACTCTTCCCTCTACTTTTATTTATTTCTGAAAATTTATACAATAGTACATTTTTTAAAAAATTTAGAAGCAGGGAGTATATTTTCCTGTGTTCATTTAATTAATTTTTAAAGTCTGATTTAAAAATATATTATTTTCCCAAGTATTTTCAAGTCATGTAACTATATATGTGACATACATATAAATTTGCATGGGTGGATACTAACTATAAATAGGTATTATATAGAAAAAATGAAATAGATGGGGTTTATAGTAGATTAATGAAGTTGAGAATGAAATTAGTGAAATTGAGAAGAAAATTATGAGAGATCTGTAGAAATTATCCAGAAAGCAGCACAGGATTACAAAACAATACTAAATGTAAATGAAGACAAAGAGACATGTTAGGTGTAAGGAGAAATTGGAATAGATTTTACTAGAGTTCCAAAAGAATAGGAGAAAAACAATTAAGCAGAGTCAGTATTTGAAGAGAAAATGGCTAAGGATTTCCAGAACTAAGGAAATGTACCAATTTAGGGTGTAGTGGTGCACATTTGTAATCCCACGGATGTGGGAGGCCAAGGCAGGAGGATAGCAAATATGAGACCAGTGTGGTCAACTCAATGAGACCCTGTCTCAAAATTAAAAATTAAAAAAAAAAATTTTTTAAAGGGCTGGGGATGTGGCTCATAATCCCCAGTACAAAAAGAAGAAGAAGAAGAAGAAGGAGGAGGAGGAGGAAGAGGAGGAGGAGGAGGAGGAGGAGGAGGAAGAGGAGGAGGTGGTCACCTAAGTAATTCCAGATAATCTAATTAAAAAGAAATCCATACTTAGACACATTATAGTGAAACTAAAAACAGAAGGAAAATATAGCACGCAAATAAAACCAAACTGAAGAAATGACCTTAGAAAGAGTCAGAGAGCAAAAGCATAATCTTTAGAGGAGCAGCAGCTGATCGCATCTTTCGCAGCAATGGAAGCTGGAAGAGAGTGCAGTGATATCTCCAATGATGAAAGAGGGGACAACCTGGGATGCTATGTCTAGGGAGAGTATCCTTCAGGAATGAGGAAATCAAGTCATTGTCAAACACACAATATTCCCTGGTTGATTACCAGCAAACTCTCTAACGGCAATATTAAAAGATGATCTTTAGGCATTTAGAAAATGCTCCCAAATCCATTTTTTTTTTAAAGAGAGAGAGAGACGGGGGTTGAGGGGAGAAAGACAAAATCAATTTTATTTAGTTTTTCATGTGGCCTTTGTTGCTCCAAGACTTCGTTGAGTGTGTGGTGCTAGGGTTTGAACTCAGGTCCTCACCCATGCCAGGCAAGCACTGCAACCACTGAGCCACCGCTCCAGCCCCCAAATCAAACTTTTGAGATGCTAGAAGGAAAAGAGAATACAGACAGTGGTGAATAGGGAAGTACAAAGGAGTATAAGTATTGATTCTATAAAACAATAAATGGCATCAGGCCAATCTCTTTCAAGAATGCAGTCTAAATCCTATACAAAATTTTAGAAAACGTAAGCAGTGCTCCAAAAGAAGACAACTATGACCACGTTGGGTGGGTTTGTTTCAGGAACATAAGGTTTGTTCAACATTTGAAAATTAAAGTTCACATTAACAAATTAATCTTAATAGATGCCAAAAGAAAAATTGCTAAAAAATTAATGTCCATTTCATGATATAAATTCCAAAAAAGATCAAGATTTCTTACACCAATTAGCAATAGAACGTAACTTCCTTAAACTGATAAATCATATCTATAAAAACTTACTGTAAATGCCACATAGGAGAGAGGAAAATATTGAGCAATTCCTCTAAAATCAGAAAAAAGACAAGAACGTTAGATGTTGCCCCTTTTATTCCAATTTATACTGTTGATCCTAGCCAGCATAACAAAATAAGGAAAGGAAATGTAAAATAAAGGAAATGACCAAAATTGTCATTTTTTAAAATGTCATTATCTTTTTAAGAGAGAGAGAGAGAAAGAGAGAATCCTTTTTTTTTTTTTTTCCATCTGATCTGGTTTCTCCAACACCCAGTTGTGTATGTGATACTGGGGTTTGAACTCAGGTCCTTGTGCATGGCAGGCAAGTGTTCCAACTCCTGAGTCATGGCTCCAGCTCCTAAATTGATTTATCTGTAGATGTCATATGATTATGAACCCAGAAAACTCCCCCCAAATATGCAGGTTAATTATTAGAAGATTTGGAAAAGTTGTCAGATGGAAATCAATACATAAAAATCAACCATATTCCTATATATCAGTAGCAAATAGTTGGGAGAAGAAAATATTACACAGCACTGAAAATGAGCAAACCACAACCATACACATCAATGTACACGAGACTGCAAAACATGAGTGTAAGAAGCAAGGCACCAAGGAATGTGTACAATCCCATTTATGAAAAGCTCAACCACAAGCCCGATTAAGTAAGTGATGGTTGAGGAAAGGATACACAGATAGCGATAGTGATAAAGAAAAACAAGGCATGATTATCACAAGAGTGAGGATCTTGGGTTACTTCTGGGAGAAAGCAGAGTACACAGTAAGAGGGTGTGTGGTCCCTGCAATGTTCTTTTAACTTAGTCAAGCTTATTTTTATTTTAAAATTATAGTAATGTACATATGTTTTTTTATTTTAAGGTATTTTTAAAGAGAGAGGGACAGTGAGAGACAGAGAGAGAGAGAGAATCATTTTATTTAGTTTTTCATGTGGCCTTCACTGCTCCGACACTTCGTTGTGTACACGGTGCTGCCATTCGAACTCCGGTATTTGCACATGCCAGGCAAGTGCCATAACCACTGAGCCACTGCTCCAGCCCCCATATGTTTTCTTTATAATTTTCTGATGCAGTTCACAATTTCTAAAAAGTCAGTGAATGGAGATAAGGGCAAAATTGGGTGAATGTTAAATGTCTCCATAAGTAAATGGCACCTCTAATATCTACGGTCATTCCGGCAACACACGCTCACACTGTACATTTCTAAAATGTCCACCATGTGATGGCCCCGGGGTTAAAATGTTATGAACAGCAGCCCCTGACAAACCATAAGCACTGTGACTGACAGAAGCAACATGTGTGCTTATAAATGTTACTAATTCCATTGCTAATAATAAAAATAGTCACCCATGTTTTGCTAAAGGTTGTGTCCTCCAAAATAGACCTGTCCAAGTTCTAACTCCCAGTAGCTCGGGATGTGACCTTATTTGCAGATAGAGCCTTTACCAAAGACATCAGGTTAAAACAAGTTCATTGAGGTATATCCTAGTTATAAAAGAGGGGAATTTGGACAAAGAGAGGGACAAGGACACAGGAAGAAGGTCATGTGAAGGGGACGGCACAGTGGGGTGATGCCAAACCAAGGAATGATAAAGATCACCAGCAAACCACCAGCTAGGGGAGATCAAGCAGCAGACTGTCCCTCACAGCCCTCAGAAGAGCCAGCCCCACTGACCCCTTCCAGCCCCAGAGCCACGAGCTAGTGCGTACCTGTTTAAGCCGCCCTGTTTGTGGCACTTTGAGAAGGCAGCCCAGCAAGCTGATACATAGTTGTACCTCACTTAACGTTTTAGCAAATGTTTGTTTTACTCAATGTCATTTAATCCTCCTGCTGACCCCCTGTGGAAAGCATCACAGGGTTGGTATCTAAAAGCACCAGAGATCCAGGTTCCTTTAGACCCAGGACACAGGGACTTTCCTGGAGAGAACATCAGGAACTGTCACCCAACAGGTACAGCTCATGTCCACGCTGTTGTCCCAGGGTGTGGCAGTGGAGCCACAGTCTGCTGGAATCCCAGCCCTGGCAGCTCTGGCTGTCTGGTCCTGAACCAGCTCCTTAACCAACTCTGCCCCTTGGCACAATGAACAAAAACGTCATCTAAGGTTCTCCTGTGGGTGAAATGAACGAATTCCTGGGAAATGTTCAGCACGAGGTCTGCTGTATTCATAAGTGCTCAACAAATGGTAGTTGTTTGAAGATAATTATTCAGGGGAAATTGCAGGGGAGTGGAGAAGCCCATCAGTAATTCCGAGGGCAAAGCAGGTAGTTTCCTCTCATAGGTGCATTGTTCTTATTTGGGGTGTCTGTGACTCGGCCTGGGAGTGGATGGAGACTGTGGCTTCTTCTGCAAGTAGACCTGGCGACTTGGCAATTCTCCTCCAGGGCCCATTCAGTCACCACTGGGGTGCCCTTGCCCTAGGTCAAGCCCATCTTGACCCCCCAAGAAGCTCTCTGCGGTAATAATAAGAGTTCATGGCTTTGTTAGATGTCAGGGGAAAAAAAGGGACCGAATTGGTGGTTATGTGCAACTGGGAATTAATCAGTTAAAAGGTCAGAATTTGAAGCGTGGGTTTTGATAGAGATGGTTCCCACATGCTTTGAACTTTAATATCACTGCATAAGGTTTTTACTATAAGCAAGTTTACCATAAAGGGATTTCACTGCACAAATAATGAGTAAAGAAACACAATCTCCATCCTGAATTTTAAAAATGCAATTAAAATTGGTGCAGACCCACTTGAGCCCTGCCAAATCCTGCTTTAAATAACAGTTTGGAGAATCACAAACTTCAATTACTTTTGGCAGTGTCTTGGTTTTCCATGAGGCACTATAGGTTATTAAATGTCTTAGCTATTTAGCTGGCTAATGAATAGTTTATCCTACATTCAATTAGACTAGTTTTCCCTCCTTTTCCCCTTCTCCCTCTTTTTTTTTCAACCCATTCAAAGAATTGATGATAATTAAGGGGAAGCTGTCAGGGGTCCAGGTTTTTCATCCAAGATATCTTATGGTTCTAGGGTTATCTAGGATAAAAATCTGGCTTCATCTTGTAAACTTAATATCTATCTTCCGCATCAATAATGGATATCATAATGATGATAATAGAATAATTGCAGTTGTATGTTCTATGCAACATCTTTCAAACCATTCTAAATAGTTCAAATTTTTCTCTTAATACCCTGGTGCAATAGATAAGGAGTTTTTCTGTTGTTGTTGTTTGTGGGTTTTTTTGTGAATGAAGCAAAGGAAGTTTACCAGGGGTTATAAACTTCATCACAAACAAAGAAGAACAAAACACAAACAGGTTAATGTGTTTATTCTGTATTCACTTCATAGCACTGCATTGTTCCATACATAGTTTCTTTCTTAAGTGACTAAAGAATACAGATCTGGTGATATTAATAGTACGGTCTTTCCTTCCTTCCTTCCTTCCTTCCTTCCTTCCTTCCTTCCTTCTTCCCTAATTTCCTTCCTTCCTTCCTTCCTTCCTTCCTTCCTTCCTTCCTTCCTTCCTTCCTTCCTTCCTTCTTCCCTAATTTCCTTCCTTCCTTTTTACTGGGGACTGAATTCAGGGGTGCTTTACCACTTGGGCTCACTCATTTGCTGAGGCTGACCTCAAACTTGGGATCCTCCTGCCTCAGCCTCCCAAGTGGCTGAGATGACAGTTACATACTACCCGTGAGGCTAGTGCTTTCATATATTTGTAATTCCAGATTCTTCAGGGTCTGATCATTGGATAGCAGTCCCTTCCTGATCTAATGTACGTCTTCATTTTTTTAGCTTCGTTTTAATCAGGAGAGGTTGTGTGCCCCAGGGATTTCTGATATTCACAGAGAAGGTCAGGATTGTTCATGGATCCTATGCCACTCCATGTAAGTGTACCTGTAAAACACATTTCAGAAAAGGATAATATTCAAAGAATCAATAGCAAAGCACAGAACAATAAGAAAGAGAGGCCATTTCAACAGCTCTTTAAATATTTATCAGAATATTGTGAAGTTCTAAAGTGAGACCACACTTTGGGGTTCCAAAGCACACCTAGCCAGTTTCAATTTTTTAAACTAATCCTTGTCTGCTCCTCTGCTGTGTGCTAGGTGCTAAGGTTAAATGTGATGTAGATAGAAAGACGAGAAAGACATAGCTGCCCCTTGCAGAGGCCTGTGGTCATGGACTATCTCCAATCCTACCCAACTAGGACCAGGACCAGGTGCTAACTCAGACATTTTTTCTTATTTTTTGGTACCAGGTATTAAACCGGGGTATGTTTAACCCCTAAGCCACATCCCCAGCTCTTTTTTATTTTTTATTTTGGTACAGGGTCTTGCTGAGTTGCTTAGAGCATCACTAGGTTGCTGAGGCTGGGTTTGAACTTGTGATCCTCCTGCCTCAGCCTCCTGAGCTGCTGGGATTACAGGTGTGCGCCACCACACCCAGCTCAACTCAGACATTTTAAGAGCAAACTTGTCACCATTGTGAGAAACTAAACAAAGTCTCAGCAAAGAACAGGCCCAACTGGTGAGCTCACTCCACACAAGAGACTCTTGAAGAATGATTTCCTGCTCCCAATGTCCCAACTTACCATTCTCCCCCTGCTCCTCCCTTCACTCCAGAGCTCCACTCCTGCCTGGCCCACACTGACAACTGACCTTCAGGTGCAGACCACAGTGGAAGCCTCTGATCTGAGGCCCTCTTTGGTTCTTAGGTGTGTTTCTCTACCTGTTCTCACCACAGTTCCCAGTTGTGCCCTTATTTCTGGGAAGGGAGCCACCTTTCCAGTTCCTTAGGCACTCTTCCCTCTGGTGACTGACTGGCCGCTTAACTTAGCATGAAGAGAGCCCAGTCAGTAAACCCAGGCCACCCTGGGCCTTGGCACCTGTCTGCTGTTCTGTACCTCCACATGCTACCCCGAGGCCAAGGGCCAGATCTGGTGCAACCAAAACCTTGCTGATGTGTATGAAGCAAGTGTTAAGTACCAGGAACTCTTTTAAATGCATTGAGGTTTAGTCCTCTCAACAGCCCTGTCAAGCAGATATTCTTATTGTCCCCTTTTTATGAAAGAAACTGAAACACAGAAAGATTAAATAATTTATCCAAGCCTATAGGTCCCAGGGTGGCCTATGCTAAAGTTTTTTTTAAGAAAAGTGGCTCTTGGGGCTGGAGCGGTGCCTTGGCGGTTGTGGCGCTTGCCTTGCATGTGCAAGTACGCGAGTTCAAACCCCAGCATCACGTATACCACGAAGTCCTGGAGAACTGAAAGCCACATAAAAACTAAATAAAAGATTGCTTCTCTCTTTCACTGTCCCCTCTTTCTTAAAAAAAAAAAAAAAGAAAGAAAGAAAAAGAAAGAAAGAAAAAGAAAAGTAGCTCTTGGGCTGGAGCGGTGGCTCGGTGGTTAGGACGCTTGCCCAGCATGCACAAGTGCAGGGGTTCAAACCCCAGCACCCACGTACACAACTAAGTATTGGAACAAAGAAAGCCATGTGAAAAACTCAGTAAAAATTGATTCTCTCTCTCTCTCTCTCTCTTTCTCTCTTTCTCTCACTCTCCTTCTGTCTTAAAAAAAAAAAGTAGCTCTTAGGTTCAGTGCTTGCCTGTCACGCACAAGGAAGGCCCTGGTTCAGTCCCTGTCACTGCAAAGTAACAAAGAACGGAAGGAAGGAGAGTAGCTCCACAGTGTGGTTGGAAGTCTTTCCGCCACAAATCCAGCACGCTAGCTTACTCTCTTCTTGCCACACTTCTCTGTCTCCCTTTTGGTTTTGTTTTTTTTTTTTGCAGTACTGGGGATTGAACCCGGCAGCTCCAACATGCTGGGGAAGAACTCTGCCACTGAGCCGAATTCCCAGCCCTCCACTTCTCTTTCTTAAAACTTCAGGGTGTTTAGCGATGGGAATAGAAATGTAGTTAGGGGGCACTCCCCAGCTCTCCACCTTTAGGCAATACCTCTCCCCACTCCATCCCCCTTTTCCTACACAGAGCTCTAATTCTCTGCTGCCCCAGGCCTTCAGCTGTCCTTGGGGCTCCTTGTTATTGCACATTATCACTAATGGATCAGCCTCCCTCATAAGCTTTCTAAATAGAGGCCTGGCCCACCAGATCATAAAGGTTAGGCCCGTGTATTCCAGAGGGCTGTGACGGATGAGGAATTCTTTTAGAAAGCTTTGCATCTGGAGTTTTCTAATGGTGCCTTTAGGCAAAAAAAATTAAAATTAAACCACCAACCAACAACCCCTTTCCACCCCCAGCCCTACCATTCCAGCTTTACCCCACAGCAAGATTTCTGACTTGGTTAAATAGAATTCATTAATAAGCAAGGGGAAAAAATCACTCCAGGCAGTTTACTCTTGAAAATGTAAACTGTTAAAACATTTTGTGGTTACAAGCATTCTGAAAATCATGCATTTGCTCCAGTGTTTTGTGATTTCTCAGAATCAAAGGTTTTCTGATGCTTGCAGGAAATCTGAAGGAGATGGTCGGATCTGAGAGGATTTAGCCTTCAGCATCCTTCCTGGTGGTGATGCGCCTGGAACTTGGGAATCTGGAGCTGCCCTGGACTTGGGCTTCCTTTCGGCTACTTCATTTTTTCTCTTCTAAAAATAAGATTTCTTCTCTGGGGTGCAGATAGTTTGTGTGCAGTCCTTAGTCCCCCTCACATGTACCCCATTGTCCAGTCTTTGTCTCCTGCCCCACTTCTCCCCACACCTTGCCCTCTCTGTTCACACACACACACACACACACACACTCCTCCCTGGGATGCACGTGTTGTGCCTGGTGTTCTAGAAAGAACCCAAGAAAGGAGAGACAGGACCCTGGGAGGAGGGGACCGTGGAGCCTTCTTTGCAGGGGGGTTCCCAACCTGTCTTTGTCTGAAAACCGGGCAGCAGGCCAGCCTCAGCCCAGCGGATTGCTGCTCTTGGCCTCCAGCCCAGGGATGGATCTGACTGTCATTTCCCCGCCCCCAGTGAGGCAGGAGGCAAACTGAGAGGAGGGTTGGGGAGGAGACAGCAGAGCTTGGTCTGGGAAGAGAGGGAGGATGGCGGATGCTGGAGACAGGACTCAGGTGGGAGGTGGGGACGCGACCCGTCCAGTCGTGGGGCCCCCTTGTCAGCCTCTGCCCCTCTGCTAGAATCCATCACGAACAGTCAGGGGACATGACAACTCCATCAGAGGGAAGCACTGTAGTCAGGCTGCAAGGCTGTTGCTCTAACAATGAGACGCTATAAATATCAATCTTATTTTTATAGACTCTGAGCAGGGAAGTCAACAGTCGTCTTCAGGGCACTTTAGTGCCGCTCGCAAGCAAGGAATTCTTGCCACCTTTGGATCCTTTGCTAGTTTGCAACTAGTTTGGTCCCCAGTGCTTACATGCACTTGGCTTATATATTAGCAATCTTTTTTTTTTTAAAGAGAGAGGGACAGTGAAAGAGAGAGAGAGACAGAGAAAGGGAGAAACAACTTTATTTAGTTTTTCACATGGCCTTAGTTGCTCTAACACTTAGTTGTGTGTGTGGTGCTGGGGTTTGAACCCAGGTCCTTGCACTTGCCAGGCAAGCGCCAAAACCGCTGAGCCACCGCTCCAGCCCCAGCAATCGTTTTTTAAATAAAGTAAAATATTGTATTAAATTTTTTTTTAAGAAAAGAAAAAGACATTCTTCCTTACACTGAACTGAAACCACTCATCCAACAGACCAATCCCTGTGTACTTAAAAATGTGTTACCATGGGCAAGAAAAGGAGGGTAAGGACATTTAGAAGCTGACAAATGAAAGCCTCTGTGAACTAGGAAAGCACGTGAACAACAGCTACAATAGCTACATCTGGCTTTGAATGTTTCCTTTTTCCTCCAAAATTTTTACATTGGGCTGTTGTTCATGAGTGTCTTTCTCTACATTAAATCTATGGCATGACAGAGATGTAAGGAATCTGAGAACTCATCTAGTCCAGTGCCCCTTACTTTTCTAATGGGAAAATAGAGATTCAGAGAAGTTGAGTGACTAGCCCAAGGTCACACAGGGAGAAAGTACTAGAATCTAGAAAAAACAAGCCTCTCTCTCTCTCCCCTCCCTCTCCTACTTTCTTTCCCTCCTTCTCTCCCTCTCTGTCTCTCTCTCTCTGCCTACCTCCATCTTTTCCTGTCATCATGCCTTCCCTCCCTGGATTAGTTGAACAATTTCTCATATGTATTCAAATGAAATATTTTTTCCTGGATATTTGTACTACAACATACTAAAACCAAATGTCACAACATCATATTAATTAACAGGAAATTGTTCTGGGATATGCAGTAAGAAAAAATTGAAAGCACAACTTCCGAATTGATGATGCCACATTAATTCAGCCAAATCGGAGGCCAACGCATTGCATCAGCCTCCTCTTGAGGTCTGCACCGCGCTTCACATTCGTTCAGCCAGGACTCTATGTTTAGGGTGGGCACACCAAGAGGGGCACAGAGTGGACACTGGGGTCATGCCAGTTAACCTGAGCATATTGGAAACCAAGGAGAGGCTGAACATTATGATACAGAGCAAACGGCAGAATGAGGCTGCACATTGTAAAATAGGCAGCAAAGTTTGGACAAAATGACAGCAGCAATTCCCAGCTATCCAGTGAGAGCCCGTTGATGGGTAACAGACACGATACCCCCAAACCCATAATTCTCTCTCCAGAGATTTGACCTGCAGGTCCCACTGATCTGATGAGATTTTAGGTTCTGGTTCTAGTATTTCCAGAGCTCTCTTTCCTTTTGCAAAGTGATGAGCATTGCTTCATGAAAAATGGGTTCATGAGAATGGTCATCCCCTTAGCCTGGGTCCCTGAGTGAAGAGACACAGAACAGGGCCCTGCAATGACTGGGAGCACAAGCAAGGGAAAAGCCGTCCTCACTCCAAGCCACCAGGATTAGGGCACTGCCGCATCGTGTGGCCTAGGCTGACAGATACCATACGAAATAATTGAAGGGGGTGTAATGAAATATGTTCATTTAAACCATGTGAGCAGTACTTACCATGCGACAGGCACTCACGTGCTTCCTCTTCCTCACAGTCCTGCGGAGTAGTTTGCTATAATTGTCTCCGCTGAATAGGTGAGAAAACAGGCAGAGAGGTTAAGGAAGCAGCCCAGGCTCCTCCAGTTAGAAAGTGACAGAGCCAGAATTTGAATCCAGACAGTCTGGTTCCATAATTCGTACTCTAGGAGTTGGTTTTTTAAAAATATTGCTTCTCTTATTGTAAGTTGGAAAGTGCCCCATGGCAGAAGCAACGAAGGTGCTGCGCAAGGACCAGACTTCAGGAACCAGTCATTCCCTCCTTCGCTCACTGGGAGCTTTGCTCTGCCCTTGTGCCCTTGTGCCAGACTCACCCACCTCTTCCAGCTTGGGCCATAAAACACTTTGCTTGAATCTGCACAGACCAGGCAGGGCTCAGGGACTCAGGCAAGCATCTTCTCTATGACCATGGGAAGAAAATGTATCTGTGACAGTATGGAGGAAATTACAAGGGGCTATAGGTAATCAAGGGGAGTGCGTGAGTTGAGTGACCATTTGTGTCTGGGACTTTTAACTTTGGAGATATGCTCCTTCCAGAAGCCCTGGAGCTATTCGCCACCAATCAGTATGTGGGTTAGGTTCTCACCACCCACCCATAGTGCCAGGGAGCCCCAGCTGCTCCAGGGTCCCCCCTGTTCAGAGGGCTTAAAAGAGAACCCAGGTAATGATCCATTCATTAGAAATAGATTTTTCTTTTAAGATTGAAGTAACTTGTTCAGACTAATATTTATGGGGAAGTTGATAATCAGTTTTCCCCCTGAAATCTATGTGGCGTAGAACACTCAAGATTCTTTGTGTGATGGGTTGCTAATGTTGATGGGAAGATTATTTTTCAGATGACTGTGCCTTTTAGACCATATATATTCAGGGTAGAGTGAGCTTCAGGGGTCAGTGGGTTTGGAAGGAAGCTTTTCCTTAGTGGGGATGTGCTTATTCTGCTTCCTCTACTCGGAGAAACTAGCCTTTCAGATTCTCCTGAGTGGCAGGACATTTTGTTCTTGCCATATTTTTTATGGTTCTGTTACCTAAGCATATGGAATGAAGCTAGTGACAGAAATAAAAATATACACAAAAGAGGCTCAGATTCATATGTCATTCTGTGTAACATGATTGATGGTGGTAGGGGTGGGAAATCCACAGCTATTCTTGGTTAAAAGTAGAAAGTGAGGAGGTGCACACCTGTAATTCCAGCTACTGGGGAGGGTGAGGCAGGAGAATTGTAAGTTCGAGGCCAGCCTCAGCAACTTAGTGAGATCCTATCTCAAAATAAAGAATAAAGAGGGCTGGGGTTGTAACTCAATGGTAGAGCACCACTGGATTCAATCCCTAGGACTGGGAAACAAAAAAAAGTAGGAAGCATGAGTCAATAGTCCAGATTCTTTGGTCTCTTTCTGCTGATTACAATTTCCCGGACAGTGAATCCTTTTGTATTGCAAATTTCCCAATCGATCAAGAAAAGAATGTTGATTTTATGTTCAAGCACTTTGTAATTTTCCTTTTAGGAATAACCGAAACGCTGCTCCTTTTTCCCAGTATTAAGAAAATGTACAAATTTAGGCAATAGATGGCAGTGTTTCCACAAAATTTAATACTGCAATGTCTCTTAAAGAAAGCTTGTTACCAGCTCTTCTGTAGCTCGCTGTGGTCGTACAGTGGTTAGTACTCTGCGTTGTGGCCGCAGCAACCTCGGTTCGAATCCGAGTCCCAGCAGGAAGGGAGCACGATTTTGGAAGAGAGCAACACTGCTCCCGCAGTGTATTGCATCTGAATGATGTGTTTGCAAGCAGACAGAGAATGGTGAAAATCAATAAAACAGAAACCATTACAAATACTTTAAACTTAGAAAGATGGCATATGCAGAGTGGCTTTATTAATGCACTAATCCTGTTGCAAGTGTGTGGTGTGTGGGGTTTTTTTTATTTGCACTGACGGATAATATGATGAAACTGGAGTGTAGTGGGCATGTAATTATTATTAATTACAACTACTTAAGCTCTGCTTTGAGCAGACTCGTCAAGTCTGCTTGCGTTTGAGCCTTGCCAGGGCCATACAGTAATAACAACCCTGAATTATTTGGAAAGATGTCAGCAGTAGATGTGGAAATCCTGTTTAACCAGGCATGAATTGTTGTTAGGAGGGTTTTTTTCAGGATGACAGAGAGAAAATGAACTGTCCCTTATCAGTAATTGCAGGAAACATTTTGTTTCTATGATATGAACTGGCTGTAATTTAACTTTCCTGCATCATTGGATAATGTAAGAAGCCAGTTGTTGCTTAAAATGAAAATCTCTGAAGTGGGCATTTGGGTCTGATAAAGGGCATATTATAAGTAGACAATGGGGCTCAAGCAATAAATAATGTCCATATATGGTAAAACTTTTTAATGACATTTTCCAAAAGACTGGGGTTTGTATTATTAGTGGCTAAATGTTGAATTAATGTGAGTAACATGGCTTTAATAGGCCTTTCTCCAGGACTTAAAAATATGAACAATACAGCCTGATATTTTATAGCCCTAACCCTCCGTGTTTAAACAAGGGCTCATTGGCCAACGCTGTTAATGCCTCTAACCCTTGTCTCTTGCATGGCTTAGCAATAGCTCATATTTGTTATTTATGTAATATAAAAACTTTTCAAGTAAAAATATGTGCAGAATCTATCAAGGAAGGTGCTTTTTAATGTTGTTAACTCTTGTCTTGGGAATGGTCTAACAATAGCTCAGATTGGTTATTTATGTAATACTGAAATTTTTCAAGGAAAATATGTGCAAATCTGTCAGAGCCAGTAAAGTCTCAGAAATAATATTCTAGAAAAACTAGAATAAATATCAATTCTCCCTTTTCCAAAAAAATACAATCTTTCTCTGATTATGGACCCAACAATTGGTCTCAGATGCACTATGAGGTGAGTGAATGTGCTTATTATCTTCTCTAAGATTCACTTTCAAGACCATTTTGCGCTCTGTGTTCTGTACTTCCCAAGGCTAATTCTCCAACCCTTGCTCCTTCCTCATATTCTCCACAGATTTTGCTTCCCACTCTCCAAGGACCTGGCTTGGGCTCTTCCTCAAGGATACCAGGGCTTCTCAGCTGGCTGGAATGAATCAGGCTTAAAAAGGAAAGTTAAATTGCAAATGTCCTTTAGTTAAAAACAGAATAAGCCCATCCATGGTTATTTATATTTTATTAAGAGATTGAAAATGGGGCTGGAGTGGTAGCTCAGTGGTTACAGCACTTGCCTGGCATGCATGAGGACTCGAGTTCAAACCCCAGCACCATGTACACTTGTTGTAGGAGCAATGAAAGCCACTTGAAAAACAAAATAAAATTGATTCTCTCTCTCTCACACACACACACACTGTCCCTCTCTCTTAAAAAAATAAAACAGATTGAAAATGCAATGGAGTACTCATTTGAGGAAAGAGATTGTGTCAGAGTTCAATGGTAGCAAATCACAGAAACACAGCATGTACTGACTTAAAGAGAGGCATGTAACCAGCCACAGGTACACGGGGCTTCAGAAACTGCTGGAACCAGGTTATTAAAAATGATCAGAATATGCTCTCTTTACCTCATCCCATAGTTCTTTCTGAATGTTACCTTTATTCTCTCAAACTAACTTCTATGTGGCAGGAAATATAGCAGTCAGCAATTCCTGCTCTTCATAACTTAAGCATTGCTTCCAGTGGGAAATTTCCTGTTACTCTTCAAGAATCCCAGGGAAGGCTGTAATTGGTTTATCTTTGGTCAGGTGTCCAGCACTGAACCAATCAGCTGTGTACTAGGGGATAGACTCATAGAGCACTAAAGAGAGCCCTTGTCTTGTCTTGAGACCAATCCCAGAGTGAGAGAGTTGCCAGCCCTGGAGCCACCTCACCTGTGTCCTTGGAACTTTCCCCAGGGCATTACCAGAGCACAGCATTTGGTGGCTGGTACTTCCCCAAACCGGTAAGTTCAACTCCCACATCACAAGCATCTTTTAAAAAGCAGTGCAGGTGTGGTGTCAGAATATGACAATTAGTCTGGACTCAACTTTGAGAACAGGGACACAGAGCAACTCCTTGAACAAAGAAAGTACTTATTTTCTTCTCTGTCGCTGCCAAAAAGGGGATCTTTTTGCCTTGAATGACCACTCTCCCAACTTAGCTGGAAAAGTGTACAAAATCATCCTCACTGACAACAAAAAACAACTTGAAGATGGGCAAGTCACCTAAGCTCACATAGTGGGGGCGGGAATGGATATAACTGTGAGAATTGAAAGAAAAATGTACAAATAAACAAAAACCACTTAGCACGTGGGCACATGGTTGAAATGCAACACAGACACCTGGTAGGGATGCAACAAATAATGTTTATCATAATGTTTATGACATTATGTCATTTGGCATCTAGCCTCCACGGGTAGAAACGCCAGGGTGAATTTCCATTAGGAAAAGGACTCCACACCATGGATTTCAGAAACTTAAAAAAAAATATGATGGAATACACTTCAAACCAGGATCTACCGAGTGGTGGGATCCGTTTTCAAGTTTGTAATCCCAGTTCCTCCCTCTTCACACAGTTATCATGACTAAGGGTCATAAAAGTAGAGTTTATTTCCTTCAAAAGTTTGTTGGCATTGATTTTTCTTCTTGCTGCTGTTAAAATGCATTGCATTTTTACTCAAAAATAAATTTTTTATTAGATTAGTTTTCAGAAATGTTT
>PVKS010031098.1:0-23746 GCA_004027875.1 Aplodontia rufa
GTTTTGTTAAAAACTTGTATGGTTGTTCAAAAATAAAAGAAAAAAAAGTATAGTAGAGGATATACAGTCAGTTTTGGGAGGAGAGTTAACTTAAGACGTGGGGATAAAATGTCACTGTATATACTATAGCCACAAATATAGAAATGTTCTTCATAGGTATAAGAATTATGTCACTGTATTTGGGTTTTTTTTAGGAACAATATAGGACCCAGAAGAAAGGCAAGGGATCAGAGGACAGGAGGAGGGAGGTCGAGGGATGTATGGGAAGGATATTGAACAAATTGTTTTGCTGAATTGTGTGTCTAGGTATATGTGACAGCTAATCCCAACATTATGTAAAACTATAATGCACTAAGAAAAATTTTAAAAATTTATGCTACATTACTTGACAACTGGAAGAAAACGGCTTTGAATGTTAGAGGAGGCATACAGACAGGTGAAGGCTTTAAGATATGTTTCACAGTGGTGCTTATTCACACAATTGATTCAGTGAAGAATATTTTATTTGGCTCAGCCACAAGACAGAAATGATGGCAAAGTAAACTACTGGGAAGGCCAAGAGGTGTTCTTCTGGCTTTAAAATAGCACTGAATCCAAAGATAGGGTGGAGTCAGGAAGAAGGTATGAATTTAGGGTAAGTACTGAACCAGGAGTTCCAGTCATGCAATGAGAGAAATCAATTTCAAACCATGTTTGCATTTCTAATGTTTTTCTGGTGAGTAAATGTGTGCCAGCTGAATGCATTATTTTTAAAAATGAGTTGGCATATAACAACTTATTAACTAATATGTTTTTTTTTCTTTCACTCTACCTCCACCCTGGCCTGAAGCAGATTTCCAACATCTTCACAGCACTAGTGATTTTGAGCTCAGAGATCTCCTGGCTGAGTTAGTTTATTTTTTAGACGAGGCACAGGAGGCTGCAGGGTTAATAAACGGCAAGAAAATGATTAGTACTCTGATTCCTAACTCTAAGCCTGGTATTGCTTATGTCAAGTAGATGACCAGCTTGTCCCTTTATTACACTACTAAAATAATACCTAGGAATACTTTGGACAGATTTACAGATCAGCTGACAATTCTACTTTCTCTATGCCAAGAAATGACGAGCAAAAGCAAACTACAATTCAAAACTGTCTTATTCTGTTTGGTATGCATTTTAATGTGCAAATAATCATCTCAGGTGAATGCACACTCACTATCTCACCCCCAAATGATCACCTCTGTAAGAAGTTCCTGTGAAATAATTACTATACATGCTTCAAGTTTGTAGGACCTCACTTATGGTTACTGCCATGTTTATAATGAAATCTGCATCTGCCACTGAAAAAGAACTGTGGACTGGAGTGCTTGCATGTTAACTCTTCAGACTCTCAGAGATCTCTAGGAATTCGTTTCAGATGAATATTTGCATTTGAAATGCTCTCTATTGGAGATCTGCGAGGTGCAAATCAGTTACCAGAAAAGCAAAAGCTAAAGCATTTACAACAGAGCTTGGCTAGTAGTAGCATAGGGGCTGTGGTGGAATAACTTGTGTTGGCTGGCTTGCTGGGATGGCTGCTCTATATTAGATTTTTTTTTTTTTTTTTAAAGAAAGAGGGACAGAGAGAGAGAGAGAAAAAAATCAATTTTA
Source organism: Aplodontia rufa (assembly GCA_004027875.1). Classification (NCBI taxonomy): domain Eukaryota; kingdom Metazoa; phylum Chordata; class Mammalia; order Rodentia; family Aplodontiidae; genus Aplodontia; species Aplodontia rufa. The sequence goes on from PVKS010031098.1 coordinate 1,633, forward strand.
TTTGGTTTAGTTTCACATGTGGCCTTCATTGTTCATTGTTCACACACTTTGTTTTGTACCTCATGCTGGGGTTCGAAAACCCGTGTCCTTTCACATGCCAGGCAAGCGCCATAACCACTGAGCCTCTAATCCCTCTATATTAGCTTTAAAATACCACATCTTAAAAATGAAGTTTCATATGCAAATGATATTTGCATTAAGACATCACCTCACGCCAGTCAGAATGGCAAAGATGAAGAAAATAAACAATAATAGATGCTGGAGGGGCTGTGGAGAGAGAGGCACACTAACACACTGTTGGTGGAGCTGCAGACTGGTGCAGCCCCTCTGGAAAGCAGTGTGGAGAATCCTCAAAAAACTAGGGATGAGCCCACCATATGACCCTACTATTCCACTTCTGGGAATCTTTCCAGGGGATTTAGAATTAGCACATTATAGTGACACAGCAATATCTATGTTCATAGCAGCTAGACTATGGAAACAACCCAGATGTCCCTCACTGGATGAATGGATCCAAAAACTACGGTACATATATACCATGGAATTTTACACAGCAATTAGAAACAATAATATTGCAGCCTTTGAAGGTAAATGGATGGCTATGGAAGAAATTATGCTGAGTAAAATCAACTTAACCCAGAGAACTAATGGATCGATTGTCTCCACTCATCTGTGGAGGTTGGGACAAGACCCTGGCCAGTGAGAAAGTTGGTCTATTATCATGTGTTAAATCCAGATAAGATGCAATGCTATACAACATAATCCTTTTTTAGAGATATTGTGGGAAGGGGAAGGGAGGGATAAGGGTGGGTAATTGGAGGGCGCACTCCTGGGGGTAATTGTAATGTTCAGAATCTATACACATTTTATATTACTTTGTTAAAAACTTGTATGGTTGTTCAAAAATTTAAAAAAATTTTTTAAAAAATGAAGTTTCATGATATCCCCAGAGTAAAGACTAGCTGGATGTGACAATTAAGCACAATGAATTTTGTATATTACCAGGATAACTGGCAAAATTGAAGATGAATTGTGGATTAATTAACAGTATTTTATCAACTTGAAATCCCTAGCATAGTAATTCATCTGAGGTTATGTAAGGAAATATTTCATGCATGCTGGAAATGCTAAATTATTTAAAATTAAAGTGGTAATGTATATACAATATATTGTGATTTTGTTCAAGGGGAAAACATATAATGATAGAAACGTGGGGAAAATATTCAAAATGCTAACAATTGGGAGATCTGGTAAATGTATTCTGGAGTTCTCTCTACTATTCTTGCAAGTTTTCTATAAGATTAAAATTATATTAAAATAAAAAGGGGAAAATCAGCTTTATGAAAACACTATTTTTACCTTGAAACATGATTTTGTAGGCATTCCTTATTCGTTAGTCTTGCTCTGTTTTCCACATTTGTTGACATGGTACCTACAATTGCCTGCTAACATGCTTTTAAACCCAGCTGCAAAATGTGCTATAAGTAATGTCAGAGGTACAATAAAAAAAGATCGAAACTGGATAGCTGCATGAAAATACATTTTTCAACTTATAAATGAAAGTGGAAAAGCAGAGCCTGCAGAGTTTTTAGACAGACTTGAGCATACGATCTTTCTCATCATATAAGAAAATCTTCATATTTTCCCCAACGTACAAGCAAAAAGTGAACGGCACTGATATCTGTCAAAAAGATATCAGTGTGGCATTTGTATATAGCAACATAGACGGATAGCAATGAAAATATGCAAAAGGTTTTAACTGCACTATCTGAAAGTGAGGTTGGTGTGGGACTGGATTTTAATATACTTACCCCAGTTATCTTCTCTTTCACAGTAACAGTGATGGCAACTGACAGTGTAATTATCTTTCAAGAACTGCACGGGTCTAAGAAATATTCTTCTAGCATGTCACACACTGTTGATATTAAACTGGCGACATGAGAAACCATCTGGAAAAAATCTGGGCATAAGGAAGTTTAGGGGATCTAATCCAAGCTGGGTTTTGGCTGATTTACTTCAGTTCACTCAAATCTCATTTAATAACATGAAATAACACACACGGAAAAAGGAAAGAAAAATGCTAGCCTTTGTTCCAGTGTTGATTAAATGGAATCATATGCATGGAAAACAGTTTAAGGGTCCCCTCATCCTCACCCTGCTTTCATTGATCATTTTGTTTCCCCTGCTAGTAAGATAAGCAATGTGCTATATCGCTGTCTTTCAAACTCCTTTTAAAAGATTTTTTTAAAGCATGCATTTCTAGCAAAGCACTGGAAAAAATGTGCAATAAGATATATGATTTCTGTGATCAATCCATACTATTATTTCTTAACTCTTATTCTGCTAAGAAAATGTATTCTTTCCTCTTAAACTTAAAAAAAAAAAGACTTTTTAGCAGTCTATAAAGGTCAAATATAATTTTTTTTCTCAAGGTAATAAGAATCAGATCCAAGGTATGCTAAGCAAGCTCTTTACCACTGAGCTATATCCTCAGCCTGAAATATATATTTTGATAAATCTAATGCCAAAAAAATCTATAGTCTTTCATTTAAGATGGTGCGCTACACATTCTTCCTTGCTTAATGTTTGCAAACCTTGCATGAAACATGAACATTCACATGAAGAACAGATATTCAGGTAAAGATTCTCTGAGGCTAAAAGCAGGATGCAAAGGGGAGAATAAAGTCACAGCCCAACCCTACTGCAATGACTAATCTCAGCCTAGTAAAGTGTGTTGAAAAAAACAGGCATCCTGACTTCCTGCGCTACGAAGTCTATGATAAAAGGGAGAACAGGAATGAGAGAGGGTTAGTTACTATCTTCTGACCTTCTCTGTCTTCTCTGATTGACACTTATAGCCAGGCAAGAGAAATATGTCTTCCTACTTCTTTGATACTACCTAGTCGTTATTTTAAAAAGCATTAACACTCCTTTCTTATCTATGGACAAGCGCTTATGTATAGCCACATATGTATACAACATTGGCTGAGCCTATTTGCCAGCCAGTAAAACATCACCAATAAAAGCACGGTGCTGATTTTCTTTTCTTGTTTCTTCTACCCTCCATAACTGCATGTTTTGTTCTAACTATAGATGCTTCCACCAGAACTTAACATTCGTAATGGGATGTTCCCAGTGTTCTCTGTCACTGGCTCTTACTAATTCCATCCAAAATTCAGTGGAACAATTTTATTTTACTCAACACAATTCAGTGATTTTGATCACTGCTGTGGAGATAATTTCCATCAGATAGTATCTATATGTTTATAGGTAAAATGCTAATTCAACATCAGTCCTGCTCTAGAGCTAATTTTTTAAATAAGTAGTTCATTAAGGACTGCCTTAAGTACTGACCCCAACAATTAAAGATTTCAGAAAGGTCACTGTTGCTCAAAACACTTAAAAGGAAATGTCATTTTTATGTTCACAAAGTATAATAATGAACTCCAACAATCCTGCAACACATATATATGCATGCATGCACACACACATACCTTCCAATACTAATTCTCTTTTTGCCATGCATCTATAATGTGATGTTTTGGAATCTCTATGCTTGGATCTAGTTAAAAAAATATTAGGAGACCTGGAAAGCTTAAGTGCTTCTAATCATAGCTGCTGGCAAGAAATGTGGTGGAAAATAGGACTTTTCATACTAATTAACTCTGTATTCACACATGGGTTTCATTTTCCACATCACATACTTATGTGAAGGCCCCACATCACAAAGGGGTCAGAATCCCATCAGAGACAAAGACAGCTGTCAAAGCCTTATGCAATTGCTTCAAAATGGACTTAGCTAGAAATATACCCAAAATGGGGATTCTGGGAAGAACAGAGTGAGGGTAAGGGTGGGTCAGCAGGCAGTAATCACAATGGAATAAGCATAGAAATATGAAAATTAAATTTCAAATACTTTACAAGAATAAAGCGTCTGTGTATTCTAAAAAGAATTGTTCTATACTTGTAACTTCATTAGGACTACATTGTTTCCAATGGTAAGAGAGAGGTTGATCCCTTACAGGAATAAATTAGGCCTGATTTTTATGCTGATTCAACAATAAAATTCACACACTCACTCATGCAGGCATGCACACACACCAGCAGGAGCAGCAGCAGCAGCAGCAGCAAAGAATTCTGTGCCAGGAAAAGTACATGCATCATTGTGGATCTACAAAATAGCCTCTTGCTCAGTATGAGGTGTCTAGAAGTGATGCAGAAGTACAGATAAAATAGCAGCGTGGGGGCTGGGGTGGTGGCTCAGTGGTTAAGGCGCTTGCCTGGCATGTGCAGTTCAAACTACAGCACCACGTACACCGAGAAGTCTTGGAGCACTGAAAGCCACGTGAAAAACTAAATAAAATTGATTCTTTCTCCCCCACTGTCCCTCTCTCTTAAAATAATAAAAAAAGCAGTGTACTCTGTTCTTATTTTAATTCCCTGGGCATCCCTCAGGGTTCGCATGGCTATAGAACAAAAAACAGCAGCTTTTTGCCACAGTGCAGCTATCAATGATAATTGCTGATAAATAACAGCATAAAATAACAAAAGCCAAAGACACTACCTAAAAATTCCACCCAAACCTTCCTCCTGCTTTTCATTTCATCTCTCTCATTTATACATTCCTGCATTCATTTAAAATTTTTGTTTGGTTTTCACAAAGGATAAGGAGTAATACCTTACTAATGGCAGATGAGGCCCCAACTCTTACTGAAGAAGAACCCAAGCCACATAGAGAATCTCTAACAAAAATCAAAGCATATAACCACTCGACTTGGCTAGAGTTGGCCCAGAATGTGAAACTTAGTTACTAAGAGGCAACAGAGACAACTGCACTTCATGTTGTCTGCAAAATTCCAAAAGCTGAACAAATTTACCAATCCAGGAGAAAAGATTTTCTCTTATCTTTCTGGTTCACTTTGCACATGTTGTTGGAAAGTGGCAAAGCTAACTGCATAATTCATGCTTATTCCAGTCAAATGCATAATGAGCATAAGTCCAATTTACCAATGCTTTGAAGAAAAGGATTTCAGACACAGGAAGTGAAGGTCTTATGAATGGGTCTTCATGAGGTCATTAGGTTTATTTCCCCTTAGAATGTTTACTGCCTCCAATCTACTGAAGTTTGAAACTCTGATGTTCCCTTACTATACTGAAAGTATTACAGCATCTTTAAGGCCTCTCTTCTTTGAATCCTTAAAATATTGCCACATGTGGTGGTGCATACCTGTATTCCCAGTGGGGGAGGTTGAGGCAGGAGGATTGTAGCTCAAAGACAGCCTAAGTAGCTTAGTAAGGCCCTAGGCAACTTACTGAGATTCCATCTCAAAATAAAAAATAAGGGTTGGGTATGTAACTCAGTGGTTAAGTGCCCCTGGGTTCAATATTTTATATATATTTATATATACATATACATATATATCTATATACACACACATATACATATATGTATGTATACATATATATCTCACTAAAATATCTCCTTTTTAGTTTTTTTGGCAAATAATTTAAACCAGAACTAATTTGTAGCCTTTTAGATCTGACCATCTGGGAACAAGTTGACTTTGCTCACTATTTTATTCCTTGCCCTCTGTCCAAACCATTTCCTTTTTGTTTGGGACATAAACCAGACTCACTTAGCAAAATTATGTTTCTGAGAATGAAAAAAAAATGATGTGTCCAAAAAGACCATGACCACTATTGACTAATTTTCATATTTATTAAGGATACAGCATTAAGGAACAGCATCGACATTTGCATTATATCTGATTTTATTTTGAATAATTATTTTATCATCATTATATTATTCTGATATCTGCAAGATGAATGTATTTATCAACTCAGACTTATTTAATATGCTAGAATCTTATAAAGTAATTTTAAAAATTGTTCCTGATTTTGTAGATGCAGGATCTAAAGATCCAGAGAAATTGTCACTCATGTAAGTTTCCTCAGCAGATAAGTAGTAGAGCTGGGAGTCCAAATTAGGTTTCCTAATTTTACTCCAAGTCTACATCTCTCACCTTTATGGTACTTCAGTTGATTATAAACTGGGTGACCTTCATACAATGGTGGGAAAACACGGTTGTCTTTTAAACCAAAAGAGATCTACAAGATAAATTACTTTTTCAGCCAAAATCTGGGGATTGGAAGCAGAAAATAAATTGAATTATGCCTATAAAGTCTTTGATTTTTTGCTTAATGAAAGATATCATATCCCTATCATACAATCAAACTATCATATCTCTCTAACCTCTACTCCATGAATCAGTTTAAAAATGGGTGCAAAAGTTAGAGATAAAATGCCAGCTTTCTTAATAATGTTGAGTTGTAAAATGTAGCTTGTACACAAAGTCAGAGTCTTTTTATCCATTGATTCCATATTTACACCTTGTGACCCACAGACACAACACTGGATATGCAGGTTAGACACTTAAGCAGAGAACTTCATGTAAAATTTGATCCCCCTCACTCTTATCAAGCACTATGAGTCTAAGAGGAGTGACTATATTTGAGCAAAGATGCTTAGTGCATTGATTTTGATCCACAAAGAAACATGAACTATGGCTATAGGTATCCTGCTATTCAATCATTTCTCCTCCAGGAAAAGAAGTGAGAGATTGAAGGGGAGAATTCAGCTCCTTGTTCCCAATTTTTCAAGAATTGATAATAGTTCTCATTTTATGAGTGGCAAGAATGTGAGAAGTAGGTGAGGAGATGGAGCAAATAAAAATCTACTCTGATCATAAAATATATCGTAGTCTTAACATTTAAACAGAAAAGAAACGCTAAATCTATTGTACTCATTTGTTTGATGCATTTAGTGATTTTATCCCATAGATGGTCTTAATTTGGAGTATTATCCATTTGATATTTCATTCACTCTTACTATGCAATTGTTCTAAGTTCATGCCCTCATCCATCTGTGATACAGTCAGACTGAGAATCTTCCAGAGGCACTTAATCACTGAGCTATATCCCCAAAACTTTTTATTTTATTTTCTATTGCGAGACAGGTTCTCCCTGTCAAGGATGGCCTTGAACATATGATCCTCCTGCTTCAGCATACTGAGTAGCTAAAATTACAGATGTATGTCCCCATGCTAGACTAACTTTAGTGAATTCTATTAATAGAAAAAATTGTGTTCCTAGTAACAAAATGCACTGAATAATTTAACTAGAGTGTTGCGATAATTCAACAAAGCCTTTATTTTTGAAAATCACTTGAACTAGGTTTTTCTTTTTTTCATAATATAAAGGTCTCCAGTAACATTTTTAGTGTAGAAAAAAAATTTCAGATCCAGATTGAAAAGCTTGCTTTCCTAACTAAAACTTCTCGAGTTTAGTTAATGGGACAAATAGCTAAATTGCCAGAGCAACATAACTTTCCAGATTTTGGTGAGGCCCCAAAAGATAAGGGTAAAGGAAAATAAAAAGCTCACTGGATGGAAATTGCCACATGTTTCAAACAAGACAAAATAATCTCCTTCACCAAGATGCAGACAAGAGAAACCCCAGCATCTTTGCAAAGTGTATTAAAGGCTGTTCTCTGTAGGCCAGTGTGGAAGAGAAGAGAAATGCCTCATGATTTCAGTGCAAACTAGAAAGTGCTGGTGGGCAGGGCAGAGGTCACAGACTCGAAGTTATGCAGCTGAGGCACAGTGGGCAGGGAGATCTCAGTAGGCAGTAGATCAACAAGATAATCAGAATGGAAAGATCAACCCATAACTTTGGAGGTGATAAACCACTAATAGGCTCACTAGAGCCAAAATACATGGGCAGTCCATGCTGGTCATGCTGGTTTCAGGTTCCAATAGATTCCAACTGATACAATAGAACAACCTTGAATATCTTGAACTCTGCCTTTTTTTTAATAGCATAGTTTCATTTGCCATGTACAACTGGGTAGAGGTTGCATAAGATATTTAAATAGTTTATCATAATGACCGGTACATAGCAGGCACATATTAGATTACCATTTGAGTCCATTCCCAATTAGAAGTGCTTTCTGAATGTTTGCTAATATGAAGGGAGAAGATGCTGCCACTATTTGGCATGGCTTGGGATAAATAAAGGAGCAAAACATACTGGATTGCCTGACAATGGTAATCTACTGGAGCTCAGTAAGACAAAATCCAAACAAATAGCTCAGAGACCAGGGAATACTCCAACAGCTGCACCAAATTAAGCCCAATTCCCGCTTCTATGTTCTCTGCATTCCATCATGAGCTGAGAAAGATAAAATCTGAGACCACTTCAGTGTGCTCTCTATGGTAAACAAGCTGACCATAATGTGGGCTAAATTGCCAATTGGCCCTTTTATTCCATCACAGAATGTCTGCATTGGCTACTAGAGTCTCAAGCAACCATAGATTTTTAAAGTTCTGGTTTGGAGATGACCCAAGAGCCCATGGCAAGCTTCCTAAGTCTGTGAGGCAAGGGGAAAACCAAAAGATCACATCTAGGTTGCATTTCTTGTCTTTGGATTGTGTGTTGATTTTTCTTGTTTTGAAAACAAAATGGAATGCCCCTTCCATTTTCCCTGTTTCTCAGCATCTGAAGTGCATCTATTCTTTATGTCAATCAAGCCATAACACTACTACCTAAGGAAAGAATTAAGAAGTAGGTGTTTTAACCTTTATCTTATTGTCTTGGTGTATTCACCAAGACAGTCCTTAACTGGCAATGATTCAACTGGCAGGTTTTTTAATTTATGATGGTGTGAGAATAATATAAATCCTGTAGAAATCATAAGTTGAATTTAAAATTTTTATTTTTATCCTGGACTACTAAAATGAAATATGATACAGTCTCATGATGATGGGCAACAGCTAAATGCCACAGCTCTCAGTCACCCATGCGATCATTAGCCAGAAAAATTGATACTCTACAGTGTGCCATTTATAATGTTCTGTAGGTTAAGTGTATTAAATGCATTTGCAACTTTCACTATTTTCAACTTAAGATGGATTTATTGGGATGTAATCCTATCATAAGTTGAAGAACATTTGTATTTTATAGAACTGGGTTAAATTTTACTCTATATAATTGTATAGGAGGAAAATGGTTTTAATTCTTTCAAGGAATTTCAAAATTTGCATACTTAAAATAGAGTGCTCTGTTAAATGTCATTGTTTGAATGAAGAATTACAGAGAAGTATATTTCAATGATAAATCAGTATTATTTGCATATTAATTTTACATTGCTGCCAATTCCTTTTTTATGATTACATAACTGATCAAATCAAGCCTGTATGTTTAAATGTAGTCATCTCCTTGTAACGGTCAATTTGGAATGTCAAGCTTAACGGACAGACAGGTGAAATTCAGATCCATGAAAAAGTCCCAAACAGTAAATAAAGTTAGAAGCTGGCTCTAAGGATAAATCTTACCCTTTTTCCTAAAATACATCAGTATCATAGTGTGGTCTGTATTCAACTTCACTTACTGAAGCAGATTTCTACCAATCAAGAAAAATAAGTCAGAACAGAGTGAGGGTATATTGACCAGAAATGGACTCCCCAATGTATTCAGTTTATACCCACATTTGTTTTTAATAAGAAAATTATAATCATGAAAAAATAATAGAAACAGAGATGGTCATTCTTTTGGTAATATCTCTCAAACACTTTTCTTACATTCTAAACAATGAATACTAAGCACAGATTTTAGTCTAAACTATATTGTAACATAAAAAAATTATAAATCAGGTAGGTCTTTTCCCACATTTTTATCATTGAGGAACCTTATTACTATAAATAATACATGATATTTAAGCAAAAATATTTTAGACAGTAGTTGATTGCTGGTTACCAACAACTGGGATGCATGAAAACCCAAAGGTTCTTTTATTTCTTGGTAAACAGCTTCAGTTTAAGCAAACGTTTTGGGGAAAAAATAAACCAGATGTCTTAGTATAAATCTAGAAATCCATGATTCTTTAAGTAAACACAGTGCCCCAAATCCATCATTTATATTGGTGTAACCAGCATTCCGGAAACACATATCATAAGTGAGTGAGCCTCTAGCACAACCCTGTACTCTGAGAAGCCAGAAGGTTTAATCCCCAAATAGATTAAACTAGACAGATGGGTAAAAGTGTTTACGATGCTCCCAGAATGGCTGTTTTTGTGATATGCCTCAAAGAGGACACAGATGCATATGACCCATTTTAATTTCCCTTCTCTGAGCTTTTCTGCTTCACTGAGCCAAGCACAGTTCAGAAGCAGGTCTGTAAGTCAGGAATGCATGCCTTCCAAAGAGCCCCATTTATGACCTGAGAGAGATAAAGATCAGGGCAATGAATCCTGAGCAAACTACCTCCAAACCAAATAAACATGTTCTTCATTTGAAGATTATGCCAAGCTATAACTGTCACATACTCTCAATCGCAGTTAATTTACAGTTACTTTTAATGTCAAATTTTCTTGATAGGTGAGAGAAGCTCAGAGGATAAATCTGAAAATTCATTGTCCCAACTGTCAACCCCTTACCTGTTCCTGTAGATTTCAGTGATCTGTTTGGGACTAGCAAAAGGCAGAACCTATTTATCACATCCCATGATCAACAGCTACTGTATGTGCCTCTTTGTTCCCCAGGAAAATGCTAGATCATGCTGGAAGTATGGCTTTAAAATTGTGTTAAACTGTACTGATGAAACCTTAAACAGGTTGCAAGAAAAAGAAACTCAAATGAAAATCCCTAGTGTTAATGGTAGTCTATATGTAGGACAATTTTGAAATGCCCCTTCATTTTTCTATTTTATAAGAGGGACAAGAATTGATGGAATAAATCATGGCTCTGATTTGGAAATAGGTATCACCAGACAGGAGAGTTTCTCTGCACTGAGGCTGCAATTGTCTCTTTATGAGCTTCTACCCTCTGCCCTCTTTCACTTCTTCTCCACCCATCCACCTGGTCCCCCTCCACCCACACCCTTCTTCCCACATGATCCAAACACTCACAATACTCCTTTATACTTTATCTTTTGAGATTTCTTATAACATAATGGTATGAAATCAAGACTCCATTTCTGCTTGCACCAAAGTAGCTTCTACACTTTAGTAGAATGTAACAAGAAACAAGGGTTTCTCTTCCTTGAAGATCTGTAGAGTTTGAAATGAATAAAAGATAAGGAGGCTGTGAATACAATACAAGGTTCGCAAAATTAGTATGCATGTAGCTGTTTATTCCCTTCAAGGCTAAACAGCTAAAGTCATTTCCTTCCAAACAAAGGTCTTTTAGGACATTTTTATTCAGTGTTCAGAATTTAAACTCATGGCTTCTTAAAATGGCCCAGCTTGCTACTTGAGCTCCATTTAACCTTCATACCCTTCTTACATTTCCAAAAGAAGCAATGCCAAAATAATAGACCACAGAAAGGGGTGTAATCTATTTCATTAAATCATTTTAATAAATATCCCTTCAAAACATATGTTATAAATCTTATTTTAAGAAAATATATATAATGTAGCTTGTTTTTTGCCAAATGGGATTGCCACAATTTCTAGGTTCTGGTGTTAAAAATAAGACAGAAAAAAAAATGCTAAAATTTTATCTAAGTTGAAATACATTCAGATGTGTATATATAGCTCATGAATGATCTAGTATATTCAAATGGCATATTTTGGATTTATATTTTTAATAAATACAAAATATTTTTATGAGCAGAAGGAAATGTAATAAAGAACAATCTTGGCAGTGCTTCCTTTCTTCATTTAGCATCATTCTGGAGTGAATTCCTCTTTCCTTACCTTTACCCTTAAACTTATCCCTCTTCTTATAACTCTAGACTTAGAAAGTCATACTGGTCAGAACCCTGAAAACTTTTGACTTGCTTCTCATATCCAACAAATATCAAGGCGTCATCCATTTGAACCCCTAAATCTCTTTCCAAGGCAGCCTTATCTCCATATCTCACTGCTACATTCCTGTTTGGGTCCCCTTCATCTCTTAGGTGGATTACAGCACAGCACTGTAACTGGTTTTCCTGATCCCTGGTTTTCTGGCTCTGATCCATTCATTCTAGTGTCAGTAGAATGGGTATGCGAACTTGCTGAACCAATTCTATCCTTCTAATGCCTAAAATTTACTGTCTCCTGCTATGGTTAAGCTTCCACTCCTCAACAGTATCTAAGGCCCTACAAGTCTTATCCCACGTCCATACCTCTTTTTTGCTTTATCTGCTTTATTCTGGTCCCATTAATCTTTTTTCCCTTCTGTTCCTTGAATGTAAAATAATTCTTGAATGCACCCCTTTTACTCAATAAATACTCCTGAAATACCCGTTGTGTACATATAAAAAAAAGATTCTGCTAGAGATTGAGGAACTGTGGTGAACATTCTTTCTGACCTTATGAACTCCTACAGTAATGAGACTTCCTCTACCATATCCTGTCCCGTCCTATCATTTCTAGAGCCTATGCTCTATAGTAGAAAGGAGTGGGCTATGTTTATTTTGTTCACTCTTGTGTTCTCAGCCCTTAGCAGAAAACTTGTTACATAGCAGGGTTCTAGAAATATTTGTAGAATAAATTAACCATGTTATTTACAGCACACATTCACCAGTAAGATTAAAAATGGATAATTTCTTGTTACTTCCCCCACTCAACATGATCAATTTCCAACAATGTACTTCCTCTCCATCTTTTTTAGTTTTTGTAAATGTCTTAGTTTGAATTCCCTCAGAAGAAGACGCTGAGACAAAGTCTAGGGTGCTGTTAGTTGATTTGGGAAGTAATCTCAGGGAGAACATGAGAAGTGGTACAAAATGGGACAGAGAAGAGGAAAATCCAAAAAATGAAGTGTTGACAAGTAAGTTACCAATGCAGGCAACTGAGCCTCTGATTCTTCCTCTGGAATCTTGTAGGATTTTCCTCAAAATCTATCAGCTAGGAACTGAGATACCAGATTACCCATTCATTGATTAACGTCTCTTACTGGTTAAGAGATACCTTTGGAAGAATTAAATTCTTTTTGCTTCTAGGTGCTCTTTACTAGGATTGAGAAAAAAAAAACCAAGGAGCTAGGGAGATGGAGATATCTGAGATGAGGAGTTGTCCATATGGGGAAATCATCCCCTGAGACTGCAGGTAAACTCAGAGCTGGGCTTTGGGGGAAAAGAGCAGCAGTAGCTGCTGCTACAGCATACCTTAACACACTGTGCTTAAATTAAACCTTAAAATCTGAACTGACTACTACTTTTGTTTCTGCTATTCACTTAACAGCAGATTATAGTGTTGCTAAATATTGAGGGGTTTCCAAGAAACCTGGATCCCCTGGAGGCCAGATTCGGTAGTTTGGTGTCCACCAACAGGGCCACAGGTAGGAAAAGATCATTCAAACATGACAGAGTGTTCTGGAAAAGTAACAGAGAATTGTGAGCATCTATACAACCTTGAAAGCCTTCAACAAAACAACCTGCAGATAGTGCCAAAGGCCCAGATGCTACTTCTGGCAAAGTAGTGCTAATTTCTTTAACTGTCTTCCAAGAAAGAGAAACTTCTAGTAAACTATGATAGGAGGAAAAAACATGTCCCAACTCCATATACATCCTAACCTTCCTATGTCTTATTAATTCATAAAGCATAATTATTTTAATAAAAATATTAATCATAGATTTTCTTAAAGAAAAGAAGTTGCACATGCATAAAAATTTAAGTAAGACTTTCCTCCTTACATGAAAGTAATAAATGGTTACAGAATTTTCATAAATAAAAAGAATAATATGACCACACAGGGAGGAAATAGTCTTATGCATGAAACAATACAATTCTAGTGGAAATTTAAGGCATTTGTCTATGAAACCCAAAGATAAAAATATCAAAACACACAAAGCATTAAATTTGAAGAACAGTCATGTGTTGCTTAATGATGTAGATGCATTGTGAGAAATGCACCATTAGGTGATTGTGTCACTGTGCAATTATCATAGCATGTACTTATGTAAACTAGGGTGTCTATGATGTCCTTAGATGATATAATCTTGTGAGACTACTACTTTATATGTGGCCAGTCATTGACTGGAAGCCATGTGTCCACATGCTTTCCTCTCCAATCCCTACTGAAAGTCCACTAAGATGATAGTAAAATAATAGTGATGATAAATAAATAAGTATCCACAAGGACAAAGAGAATAAAGAATGATGTGACAAAAGAGAAGTAGATTTCTTTTTCATATTAAATGAGAGGTAACAGCAAAGGAGAAAATCCAAACTATAAGACCCTGCAGAGAAGGTGACCAATAAGAACCCAGTGACTGTGGCCAAGGAACACTGGAGAGAACTCTGATGTGGAAATGCACCATACTCCTAAACAAAGGGCAAGGCTTAGTGCAGAAAGAGGAGGACTGGCTGAAAGTCAATAAATGGGGCAGCTGAACCTCCATATGTCACTCTTAAACATACATGGCCTAGTCCTTTCCCAGCACCCACACATACCCTAACATCAAACATGATTAGAATATCATCAGATTACAACCACCAACATAATTATTTATTCAGGTAAGACTGGTCAATGAATGTGAAAAGCAAGATGAAAAATTATCAAGAAACTGAATATTTACAGCATCATTTCCTGATCACTTATAAATTACTAAAATTAAAAATATGGATTAAAAAGTGAACATAATGAAAAATATAGAAAATATCACCTTGTCAAAGTTTGATCATAAATAATGGGACTGATTGATGATAGCTGCCTTCTGATATGATGTGTTAGGAAGGAATAGTATCATGCAAAAGTATTTCTACCAAAATTTATAACCTGAATTTAATTATGAAGAACTAATAAGATAGATGCAAACTGTGAAACATTCTAAACTAGTATGTTTGGGCTAATTAATAACATCAATTTTGCCAAACACATAAAAAAGATGAGGAAACTTTTCTACATGACAAAATGATTTAAATTTTTTTTTAACAAGTAAAAGTGAGGTATTGGTTACTGTATTAACCAAAGAATCCAGAAAACATCATTGGGGCAACTGACAAATTCTGAATACAGACTGCATATTGGATAAATTATTATATTAATACCAAGTTTCTTGAAAATGATAATGCTCTTGTCATTATCTAAGAAAATGCACTTTTCCATATATTTGTGAATAAAATAGCAAATTCTCATCTTATGGCTTAATGTTCAGACAGTATTGCAAAAATAATGTGGATATAGATGGCAAACACACTGACAATAACTGGTTAACATATTGTCGGACTGTGAAAACACTATCGCACACATGCTAAATGGATGATTTAGCAAGATTCAAGGGAAAGCCCTTCGAATTCTGTGACATTGTGACTGCAACCGGGGCAGACATAAGAAAAGTGGGCTCCTTCTAGGAGGATCTGAGGAATTATGACTGGAGTGTTAATGTTCCCATTCTTTACTGCAGGTGAGACTTTAGGGTAAAAAACAACAGCAACAACAACAAAAAATTCAGTCTCCATTGAATTGTATCATCAAAATATTTAGAGGATACTTAGCAAGGTATTTAGTCTTTAAGAGATGATATATATGTTAAATAATGTAACATGAGAAACTAGTCTAATAGTAAATAGATTGAAGTAGATAGCTAATTTTTTTTCTATCGGTATCCAAACTCATGTAAAATATTCTCTCCATATTTGTATAAAATATATTAATTTTGCAGAAAAAAATTTAAGAGACAGCCATACTTTCCAAAATCATTTCTGCCTCAATCTCTATTTCACCACAAAGCATATAAAACAAACTATTGTTTGAAAGAGAAAGGTTAAAAAGTACAAAAATAATTATCCCATTTGTAAAAATCACAATGATGATTCTGAAATCCTCAGTAGCTTACTAGTCATATATTAATTATATTTCTATTATCATTGCCACACAACAAATAACCCAAAACTTTGCAGTTAAAATAATCATTTTTCTATCTTATAATTTTTGGATTGTGGATTCAGAACTGAGTTGTAGACTGAAGAGCATGGCTGGACAGTTCTTGCCTGGATTTTCTTATGAAGTTAGATGTCTGCTGGGTATAATGTCATCTGGGGCTCAACTGGTCTGGATGTTAAAGATGGTTTACTGGCTGCTGCTTCCTCATCCTGTTACTAACCAGCACATCACTTAGATTGGCCTAGATTCAAGGGGAGGGCACATACACTCTTCCATTCAAAGGGAGGAGTCTTAAAGAATTTAGGATATGTTTTAAAACCACTATATTTTAATTGTGGAATTTCAAACACTTTTGATTAAAAATCTAAAAGGCCTTTTCTGGATGAATTATAAAAAATAAAACACTAGATTACCTTCATAAAGTCAGATAGCAAGGTGAAGCTAAATTCTGAGACTAGCTCCAAAAGAGAAATTAAACAACCATACAGATTGGTAGACAGATGAATGGATGTATGATGGATGAATGGCTGAGTGCATAAATAAATGGACAGATGAAGATAGACGGCCATGAGAGAAGAGCCATTTAGATAAATCAAAGCATAGACTGTAATGACTTACCACCTGTGACTGGTTGCAGACATCTTTTTGCTTATATTAAAGCAAAAGTTCATTCAGAAGCAATTGCTAGAAAAGGGCAAAACCAGGGCAGAGGATAGGTTTTGGAATGCAGAATGCTTAATAGGCATGATGAGGAAATGAAGATTTACAGGGGCAAAACTTCATTGGATCAACATAGAAATCCATCCATCTTGGCCAGCTACTCCATACTACTAGAGTCAGTAAGTAGCACTATGTCAGCTCATGGCAGAAGATAGATTATTCTCTGAAAGTGGGAATCAAAAAATTTTGCAGAGGAAAGCAAGTAGGCAATTTATTTCAATCTATAAATCTGTGATCATATTACATGTGTGCTTTTTTCCTTGGGGAAATTATTAAGATACCAAACCAGACTCAGATAAATACTAAGATAATGGAAGGTAATATGAGTGTTTCTATTCCACTTTTTAGAAATCTAAAGGCTACAACTGGGCTAGTCTTCCAGTTAACAACATATGGCTTAGAGACATGATTCCTCATCAAGAAAATGGAATAGAACTTGTCATCATGGACAGATTGTTAGAGAAAAAAATGATGGCGATAGGCATATTATGAGATAAGAACAGCAAGTACTGCTACATTTGGAGTGCTCTAAAAGCTGCAGTAGCATTTGTTTTGCTCCCTGGATTGGTTCCATCTGTCTAGTACTGCTGAGAATATTTTGACAGTAGAAATTTGTGAGATGAGGCAACCTCCACCAAGTACTGACATTTATGAGTCAGAATATCCATGATGGAGAGAGAAAGGATGGGAGATGTTGGTTTTAGGGTATTGGCACTGAAATATTGTGAAGGCCACACTAAGGGGCTTTAAGTGGAACTTTGGTGGAGAGACTTTGATATCAATTGCAGGCATTCGAGTATGCAGGGAGACTGTTTCCTTGGTTTTAATTCAATGGCAAGCTGTCAAGATGGCTGACAGGTGAGATGATTGTTAGCTCTCTGGCTTGCTAATTAAAGGAGATGGAGAGTAATAAGGACATTAATTTTGTTCACTCACGTGAATCTCCTTTGGAAAAGGGAATTCCTTTTGAATCCTAGAAGAGATCAACTCACTGCTTGACATGCACCCCAGTGAGTATGAAAAATATGCCTTCAGGCTGAGTGATCTATGAATCAGATGTCAAGCTTCACATGGTAAAATAGTGATATTACCTTTTAATTGCTCTGGGAGATAGAAAAGTCATCTAAAGCTGAAGTGATACAACCACCAAAGCACTGGCATCAAAAGGAATCATGTTTCAAAACAAGGGGGAGCAAAAGGGAAGATCAAACGTTCCTCTACCTCATTCACCTATGCATTGATGTGCTTTCTGTGTCCATTTCAATATATCTAACACTTTCTTTTGAGACTGAATTCTTTTCTTTATTCTTAGGAGGTTCCCTGCAGTTGTACAAGATAAAACAACTTCATTTTTAACCCGTTCCCGATTTTATAGCTTAAGTGTGGAGAAACCTTGAAATCAAGCTGCCCAGGTCGTCATGCAGATTCTGAAACATAATAGCTATGGAACACTGAGGCTGCATTCTCCACATCTGCAATGCAAATAATACCATGTGAAACTTCACAGGGTTGTTGAGAAGATCAAAGGAGAAAAATCACATACTACCATTTAACACAGTGTCCGGCACATGAGTTACAACTAAAACTCACATGAGTTTTAGTGAACACTGTGCCCATCTGTGACCATCTCTTTTTTTTCCCATTTAGGTATGGTATTCACATATAGGTACAATTGTCAAAGACTGGATGGGAATAGGGTAAATTTGAATTCATTGTATTCTCTTATGCCCTGTATCATATTGCTGCCTATCCCATAATTTGCCATTCAACTCACAACCTTCAAGTTAAAAACTTATTATTGTAATTATTAACACCATAATTATACAAATGAATGAGATTCACTGTGATATTTCCATACATGCATTATGCATTCATTGATCATGTTCATCTTTCTGGAAAAAATTCTTGTGCTATAGCCTTAATTTTTAGTCTATACTGGCAGCTGTATTTTTTTCTGAAAAAAAAATAGCAAATCCAGGGATTTATTAAACTGAGGGTTTAAAAAAGGGCAAAATGCATCTCCAAGCAGAGCTGTAAATTCTCCATCCCTTGATTCAAAGCATTGTCCTCTGCCCACAAATGATTCAGAAAATATAATGAAGAAGGATTTATTTTAATATATACAGCCAAAGGGGGGCATGGATAGAAGGAAGGAAGGAATAAACAAATGAAGGAAGGAAGGAAAAAAGGGATGAAGGGTGGGAGGAAAGAAGAGAGGGAGGAAGGAAGGAAGGAATTAAGGAAGAAAAAATCAGGGATTTTAGAGGTGACCCTATGATTCTAAAGAGGCTGTTTGTTTCATTCACACAGTGTAACAGCCTCACTCCAAGATTACTGAGTGTGCAGTATCTGTTTTCTGTGGGCTGCTGCCAACAGATGGCTTATTTTGAGTGGAGAGAAATATCATTAAGGAACAAAAAGAAATTAGGACTAAATAGGAAATTAAATATGTTCTAGGGATTACAACTGATGATCAAGGAGTTGCAAAGTAGTGATTTGCGGCTTAATATTTTGCCTGCAGCCAATACCCACTGTTTTAAAGAAACCTCAATATTAAGAAGGCTGTTCTCACACTATGCAATTTATTTGTCTTTCTGTCTTGCCAGGCCTTTGCCAAACATCATAATTTGCCCAGAATTCTGAATTGCAGGATGAACAAATAATATTCATTTCCTTCATGGAAAAAACATCCTTTGATTGAATTGTCTCCTTCCATCCCAGTCACTGCAATGTGTGTGCTATATGTCAGAGATGTGAAATGGAGTCGAGCTTACTTGAAAGCACAGTATAAATTAGCTTCTAAATGAAAGCAGTTAGAAGGAAAACACTTTCAAATGACAGCCGAACTCTATCAGCTCCTAAAGTATTTGAGACCCCTCTGAGGATTGCAGCATGAAAATGAGGGTACATGATCCCAGAATGTGACCCCACCACTGCTCAGTGGGTTAAGGAATTTCCCTGGGGGACTTGAGAGGAGTGGGAGTCGGAGGCTAAAAGCAAGATGTGTTTCCTTTAAAACCCAGCTGTTGGGGATGACTCTTTCAGCTATATCTATCTATTATTTTACCACACAATAATTAAATAAAACACAAAGAAAGGCAATCGATAGCAAACCAAATGAAATATAGTTCTGTTTTAACTTTCATAAGAAAGACTGGCATGCATGCAGAGCTGTTGAAGTTCTAGAAAAGGATGTTTGCACACCCAGAGCTTGTCAAACCCTCCAGTAGTAATGACCAAATTCACACAGAGGCTCTCGGATACAAGTCTGACTGTTCACAGGTGAGGATGATGCTAGGAAATCTCATCTTGGATGGTTTCTCTGTTGCTTAAAATGAATTAGTCTTGCACATGTGTCTCTCGCATAATACAGGGCATCCACAGATAACTCTATGCGACCTTCCTCATTCTAACTTACTTTAGTGACAACTTATGCAAAATGGTGCAGAATAATTCTCGCTACTGGACAGAATCTATATTCTTGAAATAAGAGCTCAGGTTATTTTTTCAGCTCAGTTTGTGGCTATGTGAGAATCACTGAGCCTTTCTGCTGTGCTGCTGTTATTGATAGCACAAGTAGCTACTAAAACAAACTATATCACTCCAGGGAAAGAATCAATATGAGGGCAAAAGTCTATTCCCCAGAATCTAGACACTGTGAGGTGACTAGCCTCTCAGCTATGGGTTACTCTAAATCTACAGCTGTGGTAGATAACACAGTGTCACCATGCCTCCCTTTTATATTCACACCCTTTCCCATGGGACTCTGCAGTACTCACCAACTGTATAGAGGGTTTGATGGTTGAATTGAGAGATGCTTAGAAAACTGGTAAGGCATACTTCTGGGTGTGTCTATGAGAATGTTTCCAAAGAAGGCTGGCACATGGGTGAGTGAACCGAGTGGAGAAGAGTCACCCTGAAAGTGGACAGTGCCATCCCATAGGCTGGGGGCCCATATGGAATGAAAAGCAGAGAAGGAAGAACACTGGCACTGAATCATCATTGAATTGGTCCATTTTCTGCTATTGTCACCTGTGGACATCAGACTCCAGGTTTTCAAGTTTTTGAACATGGAGTTGCCCTAGTAGCTCTACAGGAGTTTACAGATTTTTGGCCTCGGACTGGGGCTTCATCATTGTACTTTCTGGGATCTGAGGCTTCTGGCTCTTTAGACTGAGCAGCTAACAATTTCCCTGTCTATCTATCCCTCAGATGGCCATTGTGGGCATATTGAGCCTCTGGTTGTGTGAGTCAATGTAAGAAATCATTGTTATAGTTCAGATGTGAGTTGTCCCCCAAAAGCTGACATTTGAGACAAAGCAAGAAGGCTTATAGATAAAATGATTGGGTTATGAGCATCTTAACCCAATCAGTGAATTAATCCCCTGATAGGGACCAACTGGGTAGTAACTGAAGACAGGTATGGTATGGCCAGAGGGGGTGGGTCATTGGAAGCATATCTTTGGGATATATATTTTGTATCTGGCAAGTGAGTTTCTCTCTCTGCTTCCTGGGTGCCATGCCTTCATCATCATACCCCTCCACCATGATGGAGACTGCTTTCTTGGACTGAGACCTCTGAAACCAAGAGCCTGCAAATATGCTTTTCTTCCTCTAAAATCATTCTTTTCATGTGTTTTAGTCACAGCAGTGAAAAAGCTGACTAAAAAAAATTGTACATACACACACACTGTGTTCTATTGGTTCTCGTTGTCTGGAGAATCCTGACTAATATGGAGAGTACCCTCCCTTGCCCTTTGGTTTTGCATTCAACCATATGACTTGCTTCTATGAAGATGCTAGCAGGTGCTGTGCAAGCAGTGGCCAGCAAAGCATTTATGTGATTGAACTTCCCCAGTCCTGCACTTTTGCCCCCACCATGAGAACACACCCAGGCAGGCCAAAATGTCCCAAGAGTAGGATGGAAGATGGGTGAAACAAATCTAGGTGACTTAGCCAGACCTAGCCTAGCTCACTCCAAATGCCAGCAAGCACAGATGAGACCAGCAGAGCCACTCAGCCTGAACTGCTATCCCACAGATACACATGTCAAATAGCACCTACTGTGTTTAGCTACTTAATTGGAAAGTGCTTACTGCTTTAAGCCACTGATCAAAAGAGTAGCAATCAAGAAAGTTGAAATTAGACCCATATCTTTCTCCTTGCACGAGAATCAAATCAAAATGGATCAAGGAGCTAGGAATTAAACCAGCTACCTTGCAACTGATGGAAGACAAATTAGGTCCAACACTTCAGCATTTGGGAGTAGGCAAAGACTTTCTCAATATGTCTCCTAAAGTGAAGGAAGTAAAGTCAAAAATCAGCGAATGGGATGCCATAAAGCTAAAAAGCTTTTGTACTGCCAAGGAAACAATCAAAAGAGTCAAGAGGTTTCCTACGGAAATGGAGAGAATCATGGACTATGATTCCTCTGACAAGGGTCTCATATCCAGAATCTACAAAATCCTCAAAAATGTCAACTACAAAAACACTAACAGCCCAATTAATAAATGGGCCAAAGAGC
>PVKS010031099.1:0-23763 GCA_004027875.1 Aplodontia rufa
ATGTTGACCCATTTATTTTATTTTTATTAAGGAGTTGAGTTGTTATACAATCAAAGATACATAGAAGGTAACAATATGACATGTGTTGGATTCTAATCCAGAGTCACCCCTACATCGCCCACCCCCCAGTCTCTTGACTCTTGATTCTTCTGTATCTCCCCCCTACAACAGCTATAAATCTCTCCCCCCCCATACACACACACACACACACACACACACACAAACACACACTCACTCACAATTATGAATTTTCCAGCTTTAAATGACTGTGTAAGTATTATTTGATTTTGGGGGCGAGAAAAGAGTATGCCACATTGTTGATTATCTCCCTAGATCCCTCCCCATCATCCTTCCCTCTCTCCTCCCCATCCCTGGCATATCTGTGGTTCCCCTAGACTATGTGTTGCTTTAACTTTGATGGTTCTAGAACATGAGCTTAACCTTTAATCTAGGCCTGGGTTTAGCTCCAGCCCCCACAAATGAGGGAAAATATTCAGCCCTTCACTCTCTGGGTTTGGCTAACTTCGCTCAGCATGATTTCTTCCATGGCCATCCATTTACCTTTAAAGACTACAATATTGTTGTTTCTAATAGCTGAATAGAACTCCATTATATGTATATATCAGAGCTTTTGGATCCATTCATCCAGTGAGGGGCATCTGGGTTATTCCATAATTTAGTTATTGTAAATTGAACTGTTATGAATGCTGATTTTGCTCTGTCACTGTAATGTGCTGATTCTAACTCCTCTGGGAAAAATACCCAGAAGAGGAATAGCTGGGTCATTTGGTGTATCCATCCCTAATTTTTTGAGGATTCTCCACACTGCTTTCCAGAGTGGCTTTACAGTCTTCTGTTCCACCAACAGTGTGCTAATGTTCCTATCTTCCCACAAGCCCTCTAGCGTTTGTTACTGTTTATATTCTTCATCCTTGCCAATATGACTGGAGTGAGGTGAAATCTTAGAGGAATTGGTCAGAACTGTCAAGAGAGAACCTACAGGATGGGGGATAATCATGGCCTGTGATTCCTCCGACAGGGGACTAATATCCAAAATATACAAAGAACTCAAAAAAACTGAATATCAAAAACACAAACAATCCAATCAATAAATGGGCCTAAGAGCTAAACAGAAATTTCTCAACAGAGGAAATTGAGCAAGCCAGTGAATACTTGAGAGTGTTCTAAATCACTAGTAATCAGAGAAATGCAAATGAAAACTACATGTAAGATTTGACCCGTTTTCTTAAAAAGGAACTATGAGTATAGCAGTGAAAGGTTAATAGATGTGTCGACATAAACATAAATCATTGCAATTTTCCCACACCCTAATTTTTATTTACCTATTTAAACTATCTTTCCATTTAAAAATGAAAAAGTATCAGTTTTTAATAGCAGATTGACAAATAGTGGCTTTTCATGCTTCTTGGAACATATAACTATTGAAAGCCTTATTTAGGGGTTGAAAGTGTTTCAGTATGGTTACTTTGAAAACATGGGAACCAAAAAAAATACAAAAAAAAGCATAAATAATGCAAATCCTAAACTTTTTTAAAAGAAAGCAATTAATATATAAGGTGGACATTCTATTAGAGACCGTTCCTCTATACCTGAACTGTCCTCCGTCCCTAAATACCAGCACTGACCCCAGATTGGGGTTGAGTTCTAAGGTGAGGAATGAATAGGAAATAAAATGATGTGAGGATGTTTGGGAGAGAACCAGACACTTACAAAGAAGCATCCTGGTTCACTGCACTCAGTCATGTTAGGAAGGGTGAGCAGTCATTCTAGGGAAAGCACCTGCCTGCTTTCTGAAGGATTTACGTGTATCATGTATCAGACTGATTTCTCAAAGTTGTAATCGTTGGATTTCATTTATTATAAATTAATAGTTGTGTCTACTAAGGAATATGACTTGATCTTTTTTCGTTTCAAAATCTAGTGCCAATGATCTGCTGCTTGTAGACTTTCTGAACAGTCCTTCCCCAGCTTCACAGTGAAGTACGTGATTGTGATGTGGAGGGAAAGCTATTTGTTACAGCATAGTACTCTGATCTTACCTGTAGAAGGTACAGAAAACCATTCAATAAATTTCCTTCTGCTAGCAGTAGGTTGTTCTTAAGTAGAAAGTCTGTCTAATATTTAGTATCATTCATTTAGGGTGATAGTTTTTCTGGATGGATGGCATATTTTAAAAGCTATCCCAATTTTAACATTTAAAACATATTTTTTATTGATTTGTCAAATTGAGAACACAACAGTAGCAGGGTACAGTATCAACAAACACAGTAGCTTTTCCATATTCAACATAAATTCAATAACAAATTTAGTGAGGAAGACATTAAGAAAGGAGTCCCATTCACAATAGCCACCACAAAAAAAAAGAAAAAAAAGCCAAAACCCTAGGAATAAACTTAAGCAAGGATATGAAAGATCTCTACAACAAAAATTTTAGAACACTGATGAAATTGAAAAAGAAACAAAAA
The DNA here is from genome assembly GCA_004027875.1 of Aplodontia rufa. Taxonomy (NCBI): domain Eukaryota; kingdom Metazoa; phylum Chordata; class Mammalia; order Rodentia; family Aplodontiidae; genus Aplodontia; species Aplodontia rufa. The sequence continues at coordinate 2,487 of PVKS010031099.1, forward strand.
AATGGAAAAGACCTCCCATAGTCATGAACTGGAAGAATTAATCTATTAAAATCTTCATACCACCCAAGTGATAGTATTCATGAAGTCCATATCAAAAGACTAATGACCTTCTTCACTGAACTAGAAAAAGTAATCTTAAAGTTCAAAAACACAACAGTCCCTGAATAGCCAAAGCAGGCCTGAGCAAAAGGAACAGAATGGGAGTCTTCACAGTACCTGCCTTCAAGACGTTCTATAGAGCCATAGTAGCCAAAACAGCATAGCGCAGGCATGGAAAAAGACATGTAGACAGGGGAAAAGAATGGAGAACGCAGAAATAAGCTCATGCATATGCAGCAACTGATTTTTAGCAAAGGTGCCGAAAAACATACATTGGAGCAAGGAAAGTCTGCTTAATGGTGCTGGGGAAAACTGCAAATTCACAGGCAAAAGTTTGAGAACCCCTGTTTCTTAGCCTACACAAAAATCAACTCGAAATGGATCCAGGACTTCAATTAAGACCCGAAGGTACCAGAAGAAAACACAGGGGAAACGAAGACAATGACGTAGGCAGTAATCTTTCTTGGTAGAACCCCAGAAGCACAGGAAACAAAGCAAAATTTGACAAATGGAATTACATTGAATTTTAAAACTTCTGTACAGCTAAGGAAACACTCAAAAGAGTGAAGATACATCCTGCAGAATAGGAAAAAATATTTGCCAACTATTCATCTGGCAGAGGATTAGTATCCAGAATATATAAAGAACTCAAAAACTTAAGAAAAAAACAAGTAATCCACTTAAAATAAGCAAATGATCAGAGTAGACAATTCTCAAAAGAAGAAATACAAATAAGAAAAATGTTCAATATCGTTAGCCATCAGGGAAATGCAAATCAAAACTACAGTGAGATACCATTTCACCACAGACAGAGGAGCCATTATCAAAAGAGAAAAAAATAGGGCTGGGGTGCAGCTCAGTGGCAGACTACTGAACTAGCATGTCCAAGGCCTAGATTCAATCCCCAGCAACACAAAAAAAGAAGAAAAATCCTATAAATATGCATAGGAACGGGAACTCTTATATACTGTTGGTGGGAATGTAAATTAATACAGCCATGTGGAGACCAGTATGGAGGTTCCACAAAGACTTAAAACAGATCAGTCTGGTGTGGTGTAAATTAATGGTAAAGTGCTTTCCCAGCTTGCACAAGGCTCTGGGTTTGATCACCAGCACCACAGAAATGATTCAGTTAATTCATTAAATTTAAAGTTAGATCTATCATGTGAGTCAGCAATCCCACTTTGGATCATATATTTTTAAAAATAAAAATAGCATAGCAAAGAGATGCCCACATGTACACGTTTATTGCAGCAGCATTCACAATAGGTGAGATACGGTGCCAAAGGTAGATGAGTGGATAAGGAAAATGTGTGTGTGTATGTGTATGTGTGTGTGTGTAGAAATATTATTCAGTCATGAAGAAGAATAAAATCCTATCATTTGCAGCAAAATGAATGGAACTAGAGGGCAAAATAAGCTAGATATGGAAAGGCAAGTACCATATATTACGGAAGCTAAAAAGTCCACCTGAAAGTAGAATAATGATTGCTAAAGATTGGAGAAGGTTGGGAAAAAGTGATAGTGCATATAGTATGTGTTTATGGAAATACCACACCGAACCCATTAATTTGTACAGTTAATAATGATAAAAATTATAAAATACATACTCCTTACGGTGATTAATAAAGGAGAGTAAAAGTTTTCTGCAACACATGGGAGAATAAAGATCACAGTCAAGATGTTTGCTGAGCACTTTATTTGCTAATTAAAAAATAATGATTTACTGTTTCACAGAGGGTTTCTTAAAAGCTGAACTAGCAGAGCTAATAAAAAATGGTTTCATCAGAATATGCTGCTTCGTGGTTTGGAAAAGAAGAGAGGCAATTGCTGATTTAGGTCATTAAAATAAGAAACTCCCACATGTAATTGTTCTGTTTCTTCCTTAGCGTTCTGTATAGCATTCATTTTGAGAGCAGAGTAATGTGAAATGCTTTTCAGTAGGGAAGAAAGTAAGCATTTATTTCTGTTATTTTTTTTACATCAAGATCAAACTTACATAGGAGAAGAATCATTTAAAAATGTAATCTCTAGGGGCTGGAGCGGTGGCTCAGCAGTTATGGCGATTGCCTGGCATTCACGAGGACACAGGTTCAAAGCCCAGCACCATGTGCACAACAAAGTGTTAGAGCAAGGAAAGCCACATGAAAAACTAAATAAAACTGATTCTCTCTTTCTTTCTCTCTCTCTCTTAAAAAAAAAAAAAAAAAGGAGAGAAAGTAGCCTCTTGCCCCTCTTCTCCATCCTCACTCTGTTTAGAAGGTTAGGGTCACATCATTAAATTTTTCCAGATAATGTTACTGATGACCCTATTGTTGGTTTTCCACTGATTTATTGGTAAAGAAGCATCTGATTAAAGTACTCTGGAGTTGACAAAGCGATCCAAAGGGGAAATCTTAGTTGTGGCTTTTTGATTTATTTACTGTACAACTCAACTCTGTTTATTCTGTAATAGGCTTTCCTACCCTGTGACTCAGTTTTTCTCAAATTATTTGGTGTATTTTTTTTTTAATAAACAAACTCTGAAGCCTCCCCCTTGAGTTACTAGAAATCCAAGCTAAATGGGTTCCTACGAGTGACCATAGAGCCCTGAGCACAATGCTGGTTTGTTTTTACCCCGCAGACGCACACCCCTTTCTCTTTCCTGCCGGATTCCAAGGCTCTGAGCCACTCCCAGGAATTATCCTGAGGGACTGGTCCTGCCACCTGCTCCCCAGGCCCTCCCTACAGGCAACACCTTCTCCCAGCTTCAGTGCTGGGGACAGGTTCTGCTAAGTCAGTGTGGCTGGTTTGAGTGACAGGACCACCTTTGTGAGCCTCAATAGGGGCCTTTCATTTGCACCAGACACATGGGAAGGCTGAGAGGGAGCCAGCTGGATTCCTGTGTGTATTAGTTTCCTTCAGCCGCTGCAACAAATTAGCACACGTTTAATGGTTTAAAAGAATATTAATATGGTACCCTGTAGTTCTCCAGGTTACAAGTCCAAAATGGATCTCCCTAGCCTAAAATCAGTGTGTCTTCAGGCTGGGTTCCTTTGAGAAGGCTCTAGGAGAGAATTCATTTGCTTGCCTTTCCAGGTTCCAGGGCCTTGACCATGTTCTACAGCCTGTGGCCCCTTCTGTCTTCAAAGACAGATTAAATGTATCAGCGCTACCTCCGCTGCCATGGTCATCTCTTCCTCCTCTCATGCCACCTTCTTTCACTTTTAAAGACTTTTGTGATTATATTAGACCTAGATGATCCAGGATCATCTCCCTATCATAAAATCTTAACTAAATCTTTAGGGTCCCTTTGCCATATAAGGTCATGCATTCTCAGCTCCCAGAGATCAGGAGATGAACATCTTTGGCCACTATTCTGCCCCACATAATATGTAATGGCCCATTTCTAAGAAAAACAGGCTGCACACCGTGATTTCTGGGTGTCTTCCTGACCCTGGTCCTCTGTCTCCTTGCCTGCCTCATCTCTCTCTGTCCTCACTCCCAGACACCAGCCCTGCTTTCCCCCAAGTCACTCTGAATTTTTTGCTCCCAGCCTTCCACTTGTGCCTTTTCCACACAGTTCTGAAATGGCCTGCATCTCCCTCCCTGCTCTAACGTGTCTCTCCAGCCCATCCAGACGACTCAAGAATCCCATTGCCTCCACAGCAGGTATACTCATCAGAGGTCAGTCTTCTATTCCATGGGGAGAGCCCGTCCCTCTTGGACGGTTTTAAAGTGTTGCATGCATGTAGAATTTATTCATACTGGTCCTGTCGGTCTTCTTATGCCTTCCTTTAACGGAGTCAGTTGGTACCTCCTCTGTCCTTCCAAAGTTTCTTTCATAGTTAACTCATCACACTGTTTATAATTATTTGTTTATAAATATTTTTTACCAAATATTCTTTGAACTTCTCCAGAACAGGATTGTCCTTTTATCTTGATATCCAGTGCCTATAGTCCCCCCAGTCAGTGCTTCATAAGTACTGTCCCATGAATGAATGACTGAGAGAACATGTGGGTAGACCTTATCAGTATACGATGAAGATGATTTTTTAAAAAAATTTTTTTAAGTTTCATTATGCAATTACTAAAGACAAAGGACCTCATTTCATTTTATTTTTAATTTTTATTAAGGAGTTGAGTTATTGTACAATCATAAATGCATACAAAGCAACAATATATGTATTTATTCTTAAACCAGAATTAACCCCACATCACCCACACCCCAGTCTCTTGATTCTTCTATATATTTTTTAAGAGAGGGACAGAAAAAGAGAGGAAGAAATAGAGAATTTTATTTAGCTTTTCATATGGCTTTCATTGCTCCAATACTTCATTGTATATGTGATGCTGGGATTCAAGCCCGCATCCTTGCGCATGCCAGGCAAGTGCCATAATTGCTGAGCTGCTGCTCCAGCCCCAGGACCTCATTTTAAAACTAGTTCCATAACAAAGATTCCAAATGTAAGTGTTTTAACAAAGTTCTGATGTAATATTTTTTCTAGCTCTATACCAGGAAAGTGTAGGTTCCACCAAAAAAAAAAAAAAAAAAAAAAACCATAGTAGGTCCTGAGCGGACACTGACTTCTATAGGGTGATCTGACAGCTTTTTCAATGATAATATGTTGCAGGAAAGGTTTAGCATCTCTTTTTATTCCTGATTAAGAATTTTCAGTGATGTTTGAACTTCTCGGTGTGTTTCTTTAGCCATAGTTCCTGTCACCTGTGTGGAAGAATGGGATATTGGGACAGCTGTTGCTGCTAAGGTGGCAATTCTGGCCTTGTCCTGATGGTTTGTCACAGTGAAACATTAAGTTCAAGGTGAAAGGAAGTTAGGATGAGTTGACCTACAGTAAAACAGTGGAGAAATGAGCCCCCCAAGATAAAAAAAAATGTAAAGAAGCAAGGAAAAGAGGTAATGAAATCTAAAGAAAACCAAAGGAATGAAATAAGCCCAAGAGGATCAGGTTAAGATAAAGATTTAGTTGAGGAGCTTAGTGGAGTAAACCCCAGGGATTATCAACCACATCATAGAATTCATGGTTTCTAGAACAAGCTGTCATCCAAGGTCAAAGTCAGGGAGATGATTCAGGTGGGAGAAAAGCCTGTCTTCCAGGAACTTCCAGATTAACAGATGCTCAGCCCCTGTCTGGGCAGCAGTTGAGTAGAGTGAAAATCAGCAGTGCTGTGCTCAAGGTCATGAATGTGATGACAAGCCTTCCAGCTCCACCTCTAGGAAGCAGAGAAGCCTGCCAGCTGAAAAAGGGGATCATTGTAAGGGACGACCTCTCCTGCATTTATCCTGGGGTGGTGGCTGGGGGGGAACACCTGTGTGCCTACACTGCATTGGGGATGGAATTAGCTCTGGACAGGTGTTCCCTGGGCATTCCTTCACCTCGTAGTCATTGCTTACTTGTCCGCTGAAATTGGGCAGATGCAGGGCTGCCACTTGCGGGACGTGGAGAGGTGCCACTTCCCAAGATGAGAAGTGGGCTATAAACCCAGGGGTGTGGAGCCTGTTACCTCCAGGTGGCATCAGCAGGAAGTTGACCCTGGGGAGCCAACCAGCCACACAGTTGGGAGGAAGAGTGCATGGGAGGGAGGGACAGTTTCATCACAGGAACAAATACTTTTTTAATGGATGACTAGTCTGGAGGCCTATTGTGTAAAGCCCAGCTTGGATTTTAATGTGAGGCTGATGGTAGAAACCGGTCAGTCATTACTCAGTTTTTATGAGTGTAGTAGCATACAGGATTTGCACTGGCCAGTCAGGGCAGACACCCTTGGGTGGGGCAGTGCACTTGTCCACACCTTGTGCATTACAAGCCTGAGGCTGTAATTGCTCCAAAACTTGGGAAATCTCTCCAGGGGCTGTGCCTGCGTGTCTCTGTTGCTTGCAAATTATGTCTGTAGTTGACGATATCTAGAAAACGAAATGTAAGTTTTAACTATGAATAAGTAGGGTCTAATATCTTACGGCACTAATGACCTATTTAAGGAATTTGGTATAGAATTCATGGGGTGTAGGAATCTAGGCTCCAGGGGCAGGAAGAAGGGCCACTTCCCAGCTCTAGCTGTTTGTTGCCATGGGAGTTTTACGGACCTTTTTCTTTCTTTCTTTCTTTCTTTCTTTCTTTCTTTCTTTCTTTCTTTTTTTTTTTTTTTTGAAATGTCAGAAATGCAAATTTTTGTGTGAAATATGCCAGATTTTGAAGATGAAGATGAATTTTTTATTATTCGTACCTCACTTTCCAGTTTATGACACCTGCTATTAAGGAAACGACTTGAGCATAATGAATTAGCACGCTGCTTTTACCCATTCTCATTTGATTGTTTTTTTGTGTCATCTAGGGATTTCATTATCTTTCTAGCTTACTATTCTTGTTTTTAACAACTTCCTTAGCGTAGACTGGTGGTTTGTTACCTCCAGGAGGGACTTTCTGCAGCATGGAGTGTTGTTGGAGCTGGAGGCTGGGGCGTTGCTGCTGGCATCTAGCGGGTGGAGGGCCAGGGATGCTGCTCATCCTTCCAGGATGCTTGGGATAGTTTGTTCAACAAAGAATAATTCTGCCCAAAATGTCCATAGTAAGAAAACGAGAAACTGTGGTATAGAACAGAGTTTAGATTCCCCTTCCTCCCTCCATTCAATTCTCCCTCTTTCTCTCGTCTCATTCAGAATCTTTAGGGTTAGTCATTCTCAGTTTCAAAGAGCAGGAAAATCACATCAGCAATTTGTTAAAAGGAAGACTCCAAGCCTCCACATGTATTCTTGGGCCAACCAAGATGCCACCTCTTAAGTCAGCCATGGGGGACTCCATGGAAGATCAGCCATGGACCGCAGCTGGAAAAGCAGCTTGTTAAACTTTGTTTTCGTGGTCTCTGGTCTTAGGCTAGTCTTGATTTTATTAGAGCTGATATCATTTGAACTGCTCAGTTATATGCTGTTACTTTTATTAAGCCTTAAAAATATGCATAGTTTTTTAAAAAATTTATACTTTAGCAAGTGAAGAAATTAAAATCTACTTGTGGACAAAGAGCTGAAATTATTTATAATCATATTTGGTCCCTAGAAGTTATGTATGCAGTTGGATAGTATATCTTATAGTTTCTTTCCAAAATTTCTTATTTCTTTCCTCCATCTTTTTTGTAATATGTCAACATATATTCCTGTAAGAAACTTGTTGATAGTGGTTCTCAGAAAATATGTTAAGATTTTGTTTTGTTTTTTAAGCATGAGAATCATTGGTGGGGGTGGGGGGTGACATGCACTGACTATATAGCAACTGATAATATTGAGAATAATCCAGGTAAATGATTTCTTGACCAAACTGATGTAAATTAAATGTTATAAAATTTGACTCCCATGGTTTCGTGCCCTATAACATGAAGATAATATGGTAACGGTAGTGAAACCTAACAGCCTCTCTTTCTGTTTCTCTTAAAAGCCTCCATAGATAACTGTGGCTATAGTCATCACAGTAGGAAATCCAACTGGTTCTAGAGGATAAGCAAAATGTTCATTCATTCATTCATTGTTCTTCACTTTGTTCAGTAGACAAGTTCTAAGCATAATAATCTAGAAACCAAATAAGTGAATCTAGAGTGTCATTATGTGGGGCATGGTCCCATAACTTCTGTTCACCATGATCGAATCTGGGAAGGAAGATTATTGGAATCTAAAGCAGAATTTCTAATCCTAACTGTGGATGCAAAAAAAAAAAATTGTCTAAAGGGAAAGTTATAGGCTTGTATTATGGTTTGAGTGTGTGAGGCGTCCCCCAAAATCTCACGTGTGACAATGCAGTAATGTTGAGGAGAAAGGTTTGGGTTATGAGAGCCTTAATCTAATCAGTGAGCTGATTTGCCCAATAGAGATTAACTGGCAACTGCAGGCGGGAGGGTGTGACTGGAGGAGGTGGTCATTGGGGGTGTGTTTTGAATCTGGTGAGCCAGAGTCTCTCTATCCTTCCCTCTGCCACACATCATGGCAGAAGCCATGATGTTCAGCCTCACCTCCAGCCTTTAGGAATGGAGCTGCCTTCCTTAGACTAACACCTCTGAAACCATGAGCCCCCAAATAAACATTTCCTCCTAAAATTGTTCTTGTCAGGTTCTTGGGTCACAGCAATGGATAAACCTACTAAAACAGCTCGGTTCATTCTTATTCATACATGGGATTAAAAGCTGTGTTTTACTTGATGTGTGACTTAAAACCACATTACCCATTTGAAAATCGTAGCATAAAATTGACCTTAGTCCAAATCAGTAGTGAAAAGCTTACCCTCAGTCATACTCAAGGTTCCTGCTCAGGGGTGACAGCCCAAGGCCCTGTCATGCCTGTGGGGGGCTTGTTCTAACACCAACAAAGCCACCAGGGTAATCGTCCATCCATGATCCCGCTCATTCCTCTGGGCTCCATAGAGTGTTAAAATCTCCAGGTACCAGAAGTCTTGCTTCAGATAAAGAGAAATCTATCTTTGAAACATAAGCAGAATACTTGAAAGACATGGCAAGTAAAAGGAGAAGGAAAACAAAAATTATTTTTTATTTCTTAATTGTAAACGTGATGTTACTTTAAAAATTACCAGCAACGATTTAAAATTGAACTGCGGCCCTCCAAAAAAAATACTTGCACAAAAGACCCACTTCTCCTTCCTGAAGGAATGAAAAAAACCCTGGCAGAAGTCTTCTACAAGGCAACGTACCTTCTCAACTTTGATGGAAAAGGATTGGCTCATTTCTATCTCAGGCCATGGTTTATTCTCCTATGTGAAAGAAAAATGTGGATCAATCACCAAAAATGAAATTCTCTTAAAATTTTGTTTTCGGTGAGTTTGCATCTTGTTTATTAAGAACTGTCTTTCCCTAGTGGACTTAATCATTACTTTTTTTTTTTTTTGTATCACTAAATGATGTAAATGTGAAGAATATTGTGGAACTAAAATGAAAAGTATATTCTTTTAAAGAAGCTTTTGTTCACCCTGCTGGGCTGAATTAGGATTTGAGAGAGTTGTGAAAGCTCTAGAATTTACACTGTGGCAGAATATCAAATGAAAAAAAATAGAATTGAGCCTTGTAAACATTGCTGAGCAGGACAGGCCTGCATCTGACAGGCTCTGCTCACCACCAGGTCCTCGGTAGAGTCCTGAGACCTGCCAGCAGGACACATCATCAGAGTGTCTCAGGATGCTACAGGTCCAGCCCTGGGGACAAAGAGAAGTTGGGCTAAAAACCTAAGGAGCAACTGCAAGAGGGTCACTTATCCAAAAAAAAAAAAAAAAAAGCCATTTGGTTTGGCTCTGCCTGATCTGGGAGTTTCCAGACCAATTCAGCCTGTATCCTGAAGAGAACCCAGCCTAGAAAAATAACTATTTTTTTTCAAGTGCATGCATCACTGGCTACTACTATTAATTCTTAATTTAGACTCACTCTGATAATGTCAGTGGAATAAGATGTGGAATAATATTTATTTAAAGTGCATAGACGCTGTAAACATTAACATTTGTTTTCCCTTTCCCCAGACCTATTCACCCCCAACTTGAGTGGCATCCTGATAACTAGTTAATACGTACTTGTGATCATCCTGTTTTATATTAGTGTTAGCTTCTAACTGGAAGACTTTAAAAATTCTGTTTGACTTGTCTTGCATTTGTAAAATGCCCTTAATAGTAGAGTGATGGTACTCAAAAATACATACTATTTTCTGTTGCGCCAATTGTGAGATGTATGTCTTCCCTATCCGTTTGAGGACGGTTATATTCTGTGTGATTATCTGGCTCCTCCACTCCTTTTCTTAGCAAACAGTTTTGATGATTTTGATTATGTCAAAAATCTCAACATGGGTAGTCTTGAGTAAAACTTGCCCAGTTTGTTTTTTTAAATAATTAATATCAAGGATTATTTGTGATCTATTTCCATTTAAGCTGTTTTTTAAATAAGATAGGCTATTAAGTAATAATCCCTGAAAAAAAAAGTATAAGGACATAACTATGAGCAATCATGGTACAGAAAGAATATTGAACTAAGAGGAATATTTTTGAAGCCTACAAACATTTTTGAAGAAAATAGAAATATTTTTTAAGAAAATTATTATTGGAGATGAAACTAAGCTAGCGTCCTCAGCTATAGATTTTTTTCACTCCTCACAAATAGTTTTTATATCTTGTGTACATAAATGTTAATCCTTTAAAAGTTTTTGATTTGAATTCTGGCAACATCCTTAGCTGTCCCACAGTTCTCAGACAAGTCCCAGTTACATGGGGCCTGGATACCATCAAGGGACCAAGATGCGGAAACCCTTGCGGTGAAGTAGCAGCACAAGCTGGGAGGGAGAGCAGAATTGCCCAAAGATGCTGGAGAAGTGGTGTGCAAAGGAATGTCCATGTGTTACATTTTAAATATTAGTTGAGCATGCATTTAAGGAATCTTCTTCTGCATATTTGGCAAAGAAAAATACCGTTATCTAGAGAAATATCCCCCTCATACATCTATTTGGTAAACTCATTTTTTTTATAGTGCTGGGGGTTGAACCCAGGGCCTCACCACTTCACCACTGAGCTACACCCCCGGCCCCCAGCTGCTATTTTTCTATATCATATTTGTTGGGTAAATCCCTCTCGAGTTGACTTCCGGTTTGAGGAGGTCTGCACAGGGCCCGTCCTCTGGGTTCTCTGTCCAGCATAGGTCCTTGTGTCTGACTCATCCTGCTCAGCCTGAGCTTAGTGAGGATCAGGCTAGAACTTGGGAGCACGCAGTCAGTTAAGCAGGGTGCTGTAGTTGATTTCCAGGTCACCACCTTCTGCCTCATTCTTGTACCTTGTTCACCTCTGTGACCTTGTTACGACAGTAATGTTTCTTCATAAACCATTTTTAACAAGACCATTTACTTTGCATACCCAATGAGATCGTGCATTGCGTAATAAATCCTCTGCTCAGACACATGCCAAGAAGGCAGCCTTTGCAACTGTTAAAGAATTCACTTTTTAACTGAGGGTGGGGACTTTGGCTGGGTGGCCACAGCTATCACAGTGCCAGTTTTTATTTTAATATGTTATAAAACTACTTAGAGGCTTAGCATACACAGATATATCTGTTTTCAGCAGTTATTTCCAGAGAACAATTTACAAAGGAGATAATCTGTATTTTCTAGAGAATGTTAATTGGTTTAAAAGATGTATAGCCAAAGAACTCAATTATCAGTTGCAATGGAACTTGGGGACTTTGTTTTTAATAAGAGGAAAGTTCTTCCCCCAATTTATTCTAGATCTGATACGACAGACTGCTTTGATTTCTCCTCCTATTAGAATTAAGGTGTCATACCCAAGAACAGAAGCCGAAAGCCTGGGTTGTCCCTAGAGCAGTAGCTCTGGAGTCTGCAGGTGTTGACCGCACTGCCCAGGGAATTAAAAAAGAAAGCCTCCCATATTGGTTCAGGACTAAGCTCTGTCAATAGAGGTGATTCCTTGAGAACCTTACAGATAACTGAGAAAAGTCATTTGGCCTCTCGATCCTCTTCTGGCCCCTTTGACCTGCTGCTTACATGTGTGCTCCTGATGTGACAGGGCTTCTCTGTTGTAATTTTCCAAGTCCTTCTCACCCTGACTCCCACAGTAACCAAGTACTGCTCTTGTTACTCTGCAGGTCACTTGACCGCTCCAAAGAGAGCTGTTAACACACTACCTCCTATGGTGCCTATGAAGATTGAATGGCATATTTTTTAAAAGATGATGCTATCCTAGTGCCTGGCATGTAGATCTTCATGTAATGTAGCTCTTTATTCTTTCCCCCACTAGTAAAGCTGTGCAGTTTTAAGAATTTGGGGGAAGTGTGGGAATAGGAGGGACATCAAGGCAGCTGGAGGGAAAGTAGGGGGGAATCAACCCAGTGGGTAACCTTTGACTTCCATGAGAAGCCCAACTAATTCAGGGCTGAAGTAGGGGGATCGGATGGGGGGTACCCAAAGTGGGGAGACCATGGAATGGCATCAGCCTTGGCTTGCTCTGTCATTATGCATGTGTTCATGATTGTTTGGCAATGATTCCCTCTGAAATGTAAGACTATCTTGAACGAATTTAACAAAAAAGAATTTAGGGGAACCAATGAGTGTATTTTAAATATGGAACTGAGTAAACAGGCCTGTGCCTTACGGGGATGAAACCACTTTTAACAAGGTGGAGGAGGGAGCATAGAGAACTTTAGGTGGGGTTTTTGTTTGTTTATTTTTCCATAATGCCAGATATTCTTTCAAATACATATTCTGGGTTCACAGTATTTGCTCTCTGTGCATATACTGGAGAAATATTTCTAAAATTGTCTCTTACTACAATTGTAAGCATAAGGGATTTATTCCTGTTTTTTTCAAACAAATAGGGATCAGAGTTCCTTCCAGACCTGTGAAGTCTGGAATATGCATGGGGCTGGTCTTACTTGCTCCCAGGGTGGGGCCTTCCGATCTCCAGAGCTCTGTCAGTCACTGTGTTCTACCTGAGGGCAGAAGTGCCCCCAGGAGCAGGTGCCTGTCTGTCTAAGCATCAGTGTTCAGAATGTTGCGTGTTCTTGCGGGTAGTGCATTCCAGGCCCTCTCCATAACACATTCCAGAATGCTTGGAGGAAATTCTCCTGAGGTCTAATCTAAGCCCTGTCTTCCTCCTTTCAAACCCGCTGTATGTTATCTTGGCCTCAGTGGAGACAGAAAGTGTGTTTCACCCACTCACCGTGATTCAGCAAATGTCACCTCAAGTTTTCAGAACTGCCATCAGGTTTCTCATCCTCTACTTGGGACTAAGTCAGTTTCAGTCTTTGTCTTCCTTATTGCTTTCACGTTTTATCCAGGAATTTTCACAGGGAGCATTTATCACTTTATTGCTCCCTCTGATACTTCAGCACAGCCATGGCGGGGACCAAGTGGGAATCATCCCTCAGAATAATCCCATTGTCCACTGGACTCTGATGTTGAGCCCCAGCCACTTGGCTGCTCTACCAGTGCCTACGTTCCTCCTTAGAGGTACCCCAGAGAGCTTTAGGACTACAGGGTGGGCTCAGCCCTGGCAGGCAGCCAGCAGTGCTATCTTGTCCCAATCCAAAACCAGCCACTGTTTCATCAGAGGAAAATTCTAGAAGCTTCCTGCAGTGTCCCAAGCTGATCACAAGAGGCTACTTCTCTTCTTCCTGTGAGGCTCTTGCTGGACTTCACACAGTCCCCAGCCTGGCCATGCCTCAAGGACAGGCTGTCTCACCTCTAAAACTCTAGCCTAAGATGCAGCTTTCCCCATACCTGTCCTTGTGTATACAAACCTGAATTGGACTTGTATTAAAAGAAAAATGGAATGGGTGGTGGGGAGAATATGATTATAGAAAATAGAAATGCCCACAAATAATCCTAGTCACCATCTGTCTAACCCAAAAGTACTCACTGGCACCTGGGCTTTGCCCCATTCTGCCTCCCGGTCTCCAGTAAAGAAGGTGGATTTCTGTGAGGGGAAGGTGGCATCAGGGACCTTGTTATAAGGGACCCCTTCTTCCTATGTCCTCCCCTTCCCACAAGTCTCTGCTCGGTTCTGGGTTGGAGAAAGGCTCCTTTCAGGTGGTCAGTGGCACTGATGCTGGGTAGATCCCTATACAGGAAGGTACCTTAGTTCACTTCCAAATCACACCCAAAGCAAATTGGTATGGGGCAGTTACTACAGTGGGGGCAGGAAAGCGTGAGCCCTGGGAAGAGAATACGACTTCTCCCTTCCATTTCTTTCCAAATACACGGTCAATCTCCTCACCTAAAACGTATACCACAGCCTTATAAATCTAATTCCTTTTAAAATTAAGCTTCCCTGAGCATGTGATCTGTTGTCAGGACTCAGATTCTGGTAGTCAAGATTGTGTTGCTGGCAAAGCCGGGAGCTTCCTGCACAAACGGGCAGACATTAGTTATTTGCTAAGTAATTGGTAAGCATTCTACGACAACAGCAACAAGATGGTATGTGTTATGCAAATGGGTAAAGTTATCTGTGGATAGCTTGCCACCACATTAAAATTTAATATATGGAGGAGAGCCACTAATTTGGGAAGTCTTTTAAAGTGACCAAAGGTTGGATTTGTGTTTGCCTGAGCAGCTGTCAAAGCCAACAAAATTAATAATGCTAATTTGTTAAGTTATGTAGATTAATCTGAGAGTATTTTGAAATACTTTTGAAAATACCCTGCTTTCAACTTCATTAACCACTTTAGGAGTATTTATCAACAACTGAAATGCCACTTTCCTGTAATCAATTGAGTAGCTAATTATTTATTCATGGAAGCAGCTTGCCCTTGGACCCTCCCTCCGTTCTATTAGTAGGTACTGTCTTGAGGACTATTTAAATGCTTTTTTTCTTATTAGCACAAATTAGGATGGTTTTTCTGCACAATCAATTAAATCTGTAGGAATATGACATAGAAACATTTTGTTGTCCTGCTATGTCTCCTCTGGTAGTAGGAAGGCAAAGTGAAGTCACGCAAAACAACAACAAACCACACATACACACACACACACACTCACACACTCACATACTCACTCAATCAGGGTCCTCTGGATGAAATCAATACCCCAGGTATGAGGGTGTCAGGGGAAATCACCTGTTAAGGAGGACGGAGGAGGTACTGGTAGTGTCCTGTGACCGTAATTACACAATGAACATGTGAACAGAAGAGAACATGCTTTAACATAGTTTCAGTAAATCTTCTGATGTTTATTGCCAAACCCTTCAATTTCAACATGTTGCAGAAACATTTATAAAATGACAGAATTCTCACTTTTGATTTTTTTTCTAGTGAAATGGTGTGATTGAAAAAGAAGTTTTGAGAAAAAAGAAGTTTTGTACTCTTTCGAGATAATCCATCTTTTATTCTCTTGGTGGTGGGATCCAGGGATTGTCCTTCTTACCATTTCTAAGACAAATGAGTCCTTAAGTGATGGAAGCATTAGGAAAACATTGTGGATCCCATCATCTTTATGGGGAATTCGAGAACAGTGCTGTTCCCAGGTAGCCTCCCTTCTGACCCACAGGTGCTTCAACTAAAGACGTCATCTTAGGGTCATATCAGCCTGAGGAGTAGAGCTAACCAAGCAGGAAAATCTTGCCAAGTGTGTTTCAAGGCCTTAGTGAATCTTGAGATGCCACTGGAAATTGTTCATAATTATTATTGTAGAGCCCCTCCAAGGGGCTCCCTGCTTGCTGTTGCCCATATTGGTCAGGATAGGAAGCAGGACCTCACTGCTGCTAGCTCCTGGGACAAGAAATTCATGGAGAATCTATGGAAATCTGTCTCCTGGCAGCAGGGGAAACTGGCTACCAAGACATTGCTATTAGTAATAAAGCCTCGGAACCGGAGGGCAGTGATTGAGCACACACTGAGTAGCTGTAGCATCCAAGTGGAACAAGAGAAGCTCCTCCTTTCAGTGAGTTCAAGTGAGATTGGGAGACATTAATAGTCACATTTATGTACCCTACCAAACACACACACACATATACACACTAAAGCTGCTATCGCTGGCAAATGAGAAAGAGTGGGTGCCATGGCCACCTAGGACCCTGAGGCTCCCAAGTCCAAAGACCATTAACTCCATTTTCCTTTAGTAAGGTTCTAAATAGTGATAAGACCCATTTTTGTTCCTTGATTCTTTGGATAATAGAAACAATGCTCATTAAGTATCTTCAGCCAAAAATGTTCCTGGGTAATTAGCAAACATCCTAATTATATACTTGGATTTGAAGCTTGTGCTAATCTAAAAGTATAAAAATAATGCAAATTAGAAGAAAGGATTAGAAGAGAAACTGTGTAGTATGGAAGTTACAAGTATCTGATCTGAGCCAAGACTGGATTCAGATTTTTGCCCTGGTATTAACCAGCTCTATAGCCATGAAAAAGTACTTCATCCCTCTCTGCTACACCTGAAAAAATGGAAATAAATAATAGTGCCTAGTCGTAGGGTCATGGTGAGCAGCGGAATTCTCCAAACATGAAAAGCATGTTGAACTGTGCTCAGAACCTAAGTGTGCAATAAAGTTTAGCTTGTTGGATTTCAGATATGACACTTTAAGAGTGTAACTACACACGTAGGTCTTTAGAAAATAGAATTTTTGAAAAAGAATGGTAATTAGCAAGTCGGAAGTTTTATCTTACAGCGGCCTGCATTTCCCACAGGGAAGTAAATTAGTACTTCAAGTATATAATGGTTACAGTGGTTAATATTTACACATGAAACAAACTTATTCAGTAACCATTTGTTTAGTACCCTTAAGCATCACAGGGAGTGATAAGATTTTATTACAAGGATGGAGATATAATTGCCAACTTGGAAAAGTTTAAATTTAATAAGACTGCATTATTAGAAAAACAGTATAAAATTCTCACACATTTTTAAAAAGTTTACTTTAATTAATATAATTAATTATGTAAATTGTACTCCCTGGGCTTTTAAAAAAGATATTAGGTGGCTGAAATCTGCATACTGAAGACATTGATTACTTTGAACTATTTAAGTAACTGCAGATTATTATTCAATTCCAAGTATCCCCCAGATATTGACAAAATTAAACCATAAAGTTCAGTAAAACCAAAATGCTAAACATGATGCTGACAATCTGCTCAGTAAGTTATGTTACAGATAGGTTGTGCCTATGCTTGGGAAAATATTAAGTATTCTTGATAATATTTCATAGCATTGACCTTAAAAGACCCATGAGAATAAGCATAGCACTGTAGACCGACAGGCCTAACACATACAGGAATTTTATAATTAATTTGCAAGCAAATATCACTTTTAATAAAACTTGAAAATGTCACATATGCCTGTTTATAGTCAAATTATGATTATCATCAAAAGTAATCTTATAAAGGATGAGAACATTTTAATGAACTAGAATATTTTTAATATTTACAGGATTGTAGGCAAGAATGCAAGTGACGTTGAAATATTATTTCCTATTTCAGTGATCATTTCTAACACATTTTTATTTGTCATAGACATCTATGAGACGGGAGAAGAACATTATCATCCCCATTTTCCAAACAAAACAGCTGAGTCTTATACAAGTTCATGTGACCTAGAAACAGTATCTAATTGCCCAAATAACCCAACAGTCCTCTTGAGGATTTTCTTGAACTCTTATAGGATCACCAGTTGGCTAGTACTTTGGATTATGTTGTTGTTTGTTTTCCTTTTTTCTGAGCGGGGATGGGGGGGGGGTGGACGCCAGGGATTAAACCCAGGTGCTTAACCACTGAGCCACATCCTGATCCTGTTATTTTATTTATTTATTTATTTTAAGACAGGGTCTCACTAAGTTACTCAGGGTCTTGCTAAGTTGCTGAGGCTGGTCTTAAACTTGTGATCCTCTTTCCTCAGCCTCTGAGCTGCTGGGATTGCAGGCGTGCACCACCGTGCCTGAGTGGTATTTGATTCCTTTCTTCTTTATATTTAGCTTTTGAGGCACTTTGCTGGTTTTGTTATTGACTTTGCCTTTCATTTATCAGAGGCATCTTGGTTACACTTACTATTTTGCTCAGCGCAGCTGGCCTGTACTTTCTCTGCAGCCTCCTGTTAGCATATATGAATGGGACACATTTGGTTTTCATTGAAACAATTTTAAAAATCAGATTTTTCTGCCTCAACTCTTTTATTGAAAGTTAATAAATCATTAGTCTATCAAATAATTATTAAAACTTTAAAATTGCTTTGTTAATTTTAAATGCCTTAGAATTCAGGTATTTAATGACTGTGTAGCAAATATATCTGCTAAAGAATGATGGCTTGTCCTTGATCTGCATTGCAGGTTTTTTTGTGATGAATGTGATAAATATTATGCCTGTAATTGTAAATATGAATGGTCATTTTTATTTTTTTAAAGTTTTACTGATTGATTACAGCACTGGGATCAAACCCAGATCCTCATACATGCACTGAGCTACATCCCCAGCCCTGAAGGGTTATTTTAAAAATCAACTTAATTTTGCTGGAGGGGTGGCTAGGAGGTTACAGCACTTGCCTGGCATGTGCAAGTACACGGGTTCAAACCCCAGCACCCACGTACACAACTGTGTCAGAGCAACGAAAGTCATGTGAAAAACTCAATAAAAATTGATTCTCTCTCTCTCTCTCACTGTCCTCTCAAAAAAAAAAAAAAGTGATTATGGCTCTTGCCTGGCATCTGCAAGGACGTGGGTTCAAAAGACCAGCACCACATATACAACGGAGTGTCAGAGCAACGGAAAACTGAATAAAATTGATTTTCTCTCTCTCTCTCTCTCTCACTCTCTCTCTCTCTCTCTCACTGCCCCCCCTTTTTTAAGAAAAAAATCAAGTTCATTGCTGTAGCATAGTCCTGTTCTGTGTTCGCTTTGTATCCTGTAAGTAAGTTTGAGCTGATTGGAGAAAGTAGAAGTGTCTGGTTCTTCAAGAATTTTTAAATAAATCAGAAACATTACAGTTGCAAAGTAAGTTATTACCACAGCCCTAAGATGAGCCTGGCACTTTTGAGCTTTCTTTTCTCTTATGTATCCATTCATTCATCTTCCCAATGATCCATCCATCTACCTCTCCGACTCTTACCACATTAGCATATGAAGTGATTTATCCTTCCTCTGAACTGTGTCCACTAGTTGTGTGAACTTGGACCAATTTGTTAACTTCTCCGGTCTCAGTTTGCTTATTCTAACATGAGAATCGTCATAGCACTCATTAAAAAAATGTCAAACTGGTTAATTTTATAGGACATTTTGAACAGTTCTTGGGTTAGTAATCATTCACTAAATTTTAGCAGTTGTTTTTATCTTTATCGTGGAACCCATCTCTATCCGCATTGCAGTACAGTTTTGAGACATCCTTCTTGGCTCCTCCCCCTTGGAGTAGAGCACCTGTTGAGAACCGGGATGAGACTTGGTCATACTGCGGTCATTAGCCCGATTTCTGTGCAGAGAATGTAGCAGCTTGCTGTGGGGGACAAACAGTGAAGATCTCTAGAATGAATGAAAAGAGACAGGCATTCGCTATCTTAGTTTCCAAAGTGATCATAGCCGAGCTTTGTACATTTTCTGTTGGAAACGTTTAAAAGGCGGTGCTCCTTCTGGTGTAACAAGAACTCTTGAGAAGGAAGGCCGGTATGCCAGTGTGCTTTAACTAACATTAAGTCACCACGCAGTTGTAATTTGCCCAGTGTGATTTTTAATTTGCCGGTATTATTTATGATTTTATTTTATAGCTCGAAAGTCCAAGAAGTTGGGAAAGTTAAAAGGCATTCATGAGGAACAGCCGCAGCAGCAGCAGCAGCCACCGCCCCCACCCCCACCCCCCCAGAGCCCGGAGGAAGGGACAACCTACATTGCTCCGGCCAAAGAGCCATCAGTCAACACTGCGCTGGTTCCCCAGCTCTCCACCATCTCCCGAGCACTCACACCTTCACCTGTCATGGTCCTTGAAAGCATCGAGCCAGAAATTGTGTATGCGGGCTACGACAGCTCAAAGCCAGACACCGCCGAAAACCTGCTCTCCACGCTCAACCGCCTGGCAGGCAAACAGATGATTCAAGTTGTGAAGTGGGCAAAGGTACTTCCAGGTAGGATGGCGTCCCCTTGCACAGTGCGTACCCTGAGCTGACCACCTCAGGGCCACAGACTGCCCTGGCCAACAGTGCGCTTGGAGTTAGCGTTCCCTTATGTCCTGATTCAAGGGATTAGCAGGGATATCCAGTTGATGGCGGGCAGAGGAAAAGTCTGGCTGAGGGGCTCATTTCTTCTTCAAGTGGAAGGTTCGGGACTCTGCTGTTAATAGAACAGATACATTTCTGATGTTGGTGATTGAAATGGGAAATTTCATCCCAAAAGTATTAAAAAGGTGAAAGGTACATTATTTTGGTGAAGGCACAACTGAGGCACTTATTAGCAGCTCATAACCAGGACTCATCTAAGCCCAGTGAGCCAGGAACTAGTGAGTCAGTCATAAGTCCCCAAGCAACTCTCATGTAGAAAACCTAACACCTTAACCCCAGCACCCTTAAAATTGTACTTGAAATTCCTACTTCTTGGTCATTTTCTGTGCTTTAGGATTTTATTAATAAGATCCCTATTAATCTGCAGAAGCATCACTTGCGATTGTTATCACACTGTCCTGGTTCATGGATCCAGAGCAGTTTCTTAGATTACCTGTTGTCACTCAGCAGCCAGAGACCTGAGGCTGGGGAAGGCTCTGATAACTGAGTCCTTCAAACAGAGCTAAATTGGGTGATGCAGGGCCCAGAAAGGGCGAGAAGAGAGTAAAAGAAGGCCCCTTAACAGCCCCGGTGCCCCGGACAGCTGTTCCTCTCCTGAGTGTCCTCAGCATCCAGCTATGGAAAGCAAGGAGCCCTGTGATCTAAGTACTGCAGCGCAGTGAGAACTAAAATCCTCTGCCATTGTTGCAGATGTACGGGGGCCCACAGTCGTGAATTGCCCTTTCATTTGGTGTCATTCATTATGGGTGGGACGAAGCAAGTTTTACAGGTTACTAGAGTCTTTCTGTCTGACCAAGAGTTTCAGCTGTCACCTACGCTGCATCTCACCGAACTCTTCGCTTTTACCCTGGCACTTCCTCCTCACTGAGCATGTAGTGGGAATTTAAAACGAAGCATTGGACAGGGCCAGGCATGTGGTGGGTGCCCCCTAAATGCCTGTTGAATTGATTCGCGTCTATTAGAGAAAGGTGGCTGCTACAGGTCTACTTAAGGAGCTTCTTCCTGGAATGTACTTAAATGCTAAGTGTATTTCTGTGATTAATTGTTCTGTTCTTCAGGATTTAAAAACTTGCCTCTTGAGGACCAAATTACCCTAATCCAGTATTCTTGGATGTGTCTATCATCATTTGCCTTGAGCTGGAGATCCTACAAACATACGAACAGCCAATTTCTCTATTTTGCGCCAGACCTAGTCTTTAATGAGTAAGTACCTATTAATTAGCCTTCTTAAAACAAACTGCAGTTATCCGTTATGTTTTTCTTCATAATTTCTAAACAGCTGTACACATGTGAAAGAATATATCAACATGGGCATTTTTAAGCATTAAAAATCAATGATTTTTGAGAACCTAAAAACTACTTTTTACAACATTATAAAGTACACACTTGTGAGCATGCATAAATCAGTATATGTAAATCCTGTCTAATAGTATGTGGGAACTGTCCCAAAAGAAAGA
>PVKS010031100.1:0-23754 GCA_004027875.1 Aplodontia rufa
TGGCTTTCGTTTCTCCAACACTGCTGGGTTCGAACCTGGGTCCTCGCACCAACCAAGCAAGCGCTGTAACCACTGAGCCTCGGCTCCGGCCCCCACCCCTGTCTCTTGATTCTTCTATATTCCATCCCCATAAGAGGCGTAAACGTCCATCTCTCCCCTCATGCGCGCGCTCTCTCTATATATATAGTGTGTGTGTGTGTGTGATTGTAAATTTTCCAGAATTAAATAACTGTGTATTATTTAACTTCTCAGGAGGGGACAAATTCCCATCCTTTAGAGGGTGAACTAGACAGACTGTGGACACGTGAATGGGTGAATGGGTGGGTGAATGGGTGAATGGGTGGGTGAATGGGTGAATGGGTGGGTGAATGGGTGGGTGGGTGAAGGGGTGAATGGGTGGGTGGGTGAATGGGTGGGCGAATGGAGGAACCCTTACGGAATGAGCCTTTGAACTTAGAAGCTCTCTCCGCTCCTGGGAACGGACAGGAGACACAAGTCCTGAATTAGCGCAGTCTGGTTCTCCCCGCTCACTTGCCCTACCGTGAACTTGATCACAAGAGGCAGTGAGAGGCAAGTTCACTCTTCCCGGCCCCGGTTCCTGAGCCAGCCTCCGCAACGTCACTGCTAATGAGCGCAGATCCTGAGGGAAGAAAGGAGGACCCGGCAGCCAGGGCTGTGCCAAAGGCCTGCAGAGCTGCTTCCCTTCTCTGGGCCGCGGGGAGCTCTCCCTTTGTCCCAGGAGAATGCGCTCTCTGGGGCCCTCCCCGTCCTTCAGACGGCTCCCTGGCTCCGGCAGGTCACTTGGTGGAGGTGACAGTGGTCACTCTCACCCAAATGCGATGCGTGTGCGTGCCAGTGGAGGACACATTGTGACTTCCTTCCCAGGAGGGCAGTATGCCAAGAGGGGAAACCGAGTCACAGTGGAGCAACCTGTAAAATCAGAGCGCATTGGATCAAGTTTGTCCTGACCCGGGTGTTGTGCAATGCTGTTACCTGGGTCCTGGACACTGTGCTAACGTAAGCACAGAGACAAGCCTGGCGTGCATTCCAGGAATCCTCTATACGCTTTTCACCGTGTTCTGTAAACCTGAGAACTGGGTAAAGATGGAGAAACTTATTCCAGAAAAGATCGAGCATGGGTGGAAGAGCCACTGGGAGTGCACGATAGATGAGGTTTGCGTGTGAGCAGGAGGTGCTGATTGACCCACAGGCTTCCAGACTCCACATTGCAACTGAATTGCTCCTTAGGGAGCGCTGGGGACTGAACCCAGGGGTGCTTTACCACTGAGCCACGTCCCCAGGCCTTTTTATTTTTTTGAGACAGGTTCTCACTAAGTTGCTGAGGCTGGCCTTGAATCTGCAATCCTCCTGCCTCAGCCTCTGTAGTTGCTGGAATGACAGGCGAGCTCCGCTGTGCCCGGTTGCAGCTGACTTTTGAGAAACCACCTCCTGTCCCATTTTGAGATGGTAACAAAGAATAGTGGCCATGGTTACCAGAGAAGGCTACAAAAACGCACCTCTTTTCCGACTTCCTATCAGTGTTAGGCTAGGTACCCTTCATATATTTCAACCAAAATATAATGCAAAATATAGAACGCAGATGTAGCCCTGAGAATCCAGGTGTCTCCCATGAGTCATCAGACTTGAAAAAATGTAAAACACTGCTTAAAATTTTTCTTATATAATTATCCTGCTTTGAAGATAATAAAACTGGGGATCAG
Source organism: Aplodontia rufa (assembly GCA_004027875.1). Lineage (NCBI taxonomy): Eukaryota > Metazoa > Chordata > Mammalia > Rodentia > Aplodontiidae > Aplodontia > Aplodontia rufa. The sequence goes on from PVKS010031100.1 coordinate 1,722, forward strand.
AGAGGTACCTGAACTTGTCTGAGGTTGCACAGGAATTGGCGAGGGGTGGGATTCAGACCCGGGTGGTCAAGTTTTCCTGACTAACTTACTTCCCTGTGTGTCTCTCGTTCCCTTCCAGGTCTGTGAGCTCTGCAAGGGAGCAGCCCCGGCTGACAGCCCTGTGGTCTACTCGGACCGTGCAGGCTACAGCAAGCAGTGGCACCCGGCCTGCTTCGTGTGCGTGAAGTGCTCCGAGCCGCTGGTGGACCTCATCTACTTCTGGAAGGATGGTGCGCCCTGGTGTGGGCGCCACTACTGCGAGAGCGTGCGGCCCCGGTGCTCAGGCTGCGACGAGGTGGGAGCCGGGGTGGGGGCTGAGGCCCACAGCCTCCATTTCCTCACGTGCACACGGGGTCACCCTGCTCCCCACCATGGCGGCGGTGGGTCACACAGAGAGAGTGGGTCCCAGCCTCGGCCGTAGAGGAGAACACCATGGGGCACAGGAGGCAGGGACCCGAAGCGGGGTTGCGTCCATGAGGCTGGGCCTCCCCAGTGGTGCACAGGGCCCAGGGACAAGGGGACAATGCAGGCAGATGCCGGGCATAGGTCTCACGAATGGCGGCTGCTCTTAGTCTTACAGTGGTGTAACGAGACGTGTGGTAGAAATGTGACAGACCGACGTGACAATGAGACTAGAGCGCGGTGTGACGGTGTGACTCTAATGTGACACAGTACAGCACAGCCCTGGGAGGTGATATGGAGGGAGTGGAGTCTCCAGAATGAGCGTGGACAAGGACAGGGCTGAGCAAGCTAATGCTGCCAACTCTAACCGCAGTCACAGTTATAGTAGAAGTGTTCTAATCAGTGTGTGCCTCCTGCCACCTCCACTGCTTGGTCCCTACAGGAAGGGACCTTGCAACATTCTCATCTAACAATCGATTATCAAGTGACACAAAGAAGGAAAACGCTCCTAACCTCAGTTTTGAAGGGACAACTGAATACCCGAAATCTCAGTTCTTTTTTTTTTTTTGGACCAGGGATTGAACCCAGGGGCTCTTAACCACAGAGTCTCATCCCCAGCCCTTTTTATTTTTTGATTTTGAGACAGGGTCTCCTTCATTTGCTTAGGGCCTCGCTAAATTCCTGAGGCTGGCCTTGAACCTGCAATCCTCCTGCCTCAGCCTCCCGAGTCCCTGGGATTACAGGCGTGTGCCCCTGCCCTGGCTCCCAGTCCTTTCTTATGGGCTTACAATGGGGTCAGCAATTCACTCCATACTTTGTGCAAAATGAACCATTTCTGTCTTTGAACAATCCTCCAGAGGCAGACACCTGGAGTGTGCATTTGATGAGGGCAAAGGGGCTGAGAAAGGCGGAGGCACCCAGCCTGGAGTGAAGCTTGGGCTCCCTCACTTCCCCAGCATCCCATGCATCATGGTTCATCTGGAGCTCATAAAATCCTAGGCGCTGGAAATGTTTGTGCCCCCATTTTACAGACATGGAGGCTGAGGCTTAGGGAAAGTAATTTCCCAAAGTCACGAAGCTGGAAGAACCTGTGTGTGCAAACCCACTCCTGACTCCGCTCCGGTGCCAGAGTTGGAGTCTCCATGCAGCGAGCTCCCTCTTGCTGTCGTCCTGGGTCTCAGGGCTCTTCACGTACATGTGCTGCAGAGCGCTGCTCTGCTTCTAAGTGTGACAGCTCCCTTGTCATCAGGCGGAGCTCACCACGGCGCAGGGTGCAGGCTCAGATGCAGCTGGCCTTTGCGTTTCCAGAAAGCATCAAGGTGCTAGGTAACAAATAAAACCTGTCTGGGGCAGAGGTTCGACTTATTTTTTCCCATCGTGGCCCCTCACCAACCCTGCGCTGTGTCCAGTTGGCATCAGGCTTCTCCACCAAGGCCCGCGCAGGACAGGAGAAGACTGGGCTGGGGGACACAGCCTCTGCCCCTGGCCCGCCTCGGCACCGGGCTCACGCTGGTCTCCTGCTCCCTCTTCCAGATCATATTCTCGGAAGACTTCCAGCGCGTGGAGGACCTGGCCTGGCACCGGAAGCACTTTGTCTGCGAGGGCTGTGAGCAGCTGCTGAGCGGCCGGGCGTACATCGTCACCAAGGGTCAGCTCCTGTGTCCCACCTGCAGCAAGTCCAAGCGCTCCTGAAGTCCAGGCCCAGACTCCTCCAGACCCAAGCAGCAGCCCATGCCCAGCAGCTGGGGCCGCAGCCAGCGAGCAACATAAACAGCAATTTTTTTCCAGTGGGAATAGACATGTTTTTCTAGATTGCGTGGGGGTGGATCCTTGCGGGTCAGTAGTTCCAAGGCCAGAAACGTTCTGAGAAGCCTGGGAATGGATTCCCAGCTACAGCCTACCTAAGACCCTGGGGGCCCCAGCGAGGGCTCTGGAGGAATCTGCGGGATGCAGTGCTGAGTGAGCACCAGGGAGCTTGTAGGGTGCAGCGGGTGCGGTGCTGTGGGCACGGGAGCTCCTCGGGGACAGGCTGGGACCCCGACCGTCACTCACCACCTCTTTTCCAAGTGGAATTTGGGTTTTAAATAAACAGCTCGTTGGGGCCTGGTAAACATATCAATAAACGTTTCGTGAAGTCCGCAGCTACCTTCGTCTGATTATTTCCCACCTGGCAGCAACTGCGCAGTATGCCCTGTGACCCTCAAGGCCGGGGCTAGCGGGAAACGCGCGAAGCCTCCTGAGCCCGTTCATCCAGGGCTCTCCCGAGGCTTCCAGGGGACGCGAAGTCCCCAAGCAGAAACCCCCTCCCCTCCCGCCAGCGCAGACAGTCGCAGATCCCTGGTGGAAATGTGTCCCGTTCATCACACACCACAAAGTGGCCTCGGGGGAAGGGGAGGCCTGCACTGTAGCCAGGGCCCCACCCAGCTGCTCTCAGAGCCCAGGCACACAACAAATGAAGCCTCCTAGGACTGAGAGCAAGGAGCGTGTTGGCAGCTGCCAATCAAACCCATCTAAGGTCTACTCGAGGGTGCGACAGGGGACATGGGACCAGCATTGCAGCTGTTCAAAAATATGGACTTTTTATAAGACATTCCTGTGTGTGTGTGTGATGTGTGTACACCAAGGACTGAACACAGAGGCACGTCTCCATCCCTTTTTTATGTGTTTATTTTTTTTTTTACTTAGGGCCTAAGTTGCTGAGGCTGGCCTTGAACTTGCGATCCTCCTGCCTCAGCCTCCTGAGCTCCTGGGATTCCAGGCGTGTCCTACTGTGTCCAGTGAGAAATCCCTCATTTTTAAAAGCTACCAATAGAACATGGAGTCAAATGGAGGAGACCTTAGGGCCAGATTTTAAGCTGTTTTTATGGTCTTTGTGTATGTTCAGCCCTCAAATTAATTTCCTTCTTACAATTTGTAAGAAAAAAACTTGTTTTTCTGAGGGGATGTAAGAACGAAAAGACAGGAGTCCTCGGAGCTCAGCCCAGGCACCGGTGGTCTTATTGCTTAAACTTTTCCCTCTGTTGCCAAGTTTCTCTGATTTTGCCAAATTTTGCTCTCGGCATCTCTTATCTACAACACAGCCATTTGTGTGCCTTAGAAGTTCCACCCAGGTTGCTGCGGTTCCTCTGGAAGCTGAGCTTTTCGGCTCCCGGCTCCATCTCTCCAGCCACCCTCAGTTTCCCTGCCAATTCCCTCACCCACCCTCCGGGGCTCCCCACTGCCTGCCAAGCTAAGGACCAATCTTTGCTCTGACCTTTGAGTCCTTCCTAAATGTGCCTTGTGGGCCCTTCTGCTCTTAAATTCTTTATTTCCCTAGATTTCTATTTCCTCGTCTCTCCTACAGGCGGAAGTTCCTCTTGATGAGCTCTTGGACCCTTCACCCGGGCTTCTGCGCGTTCTGGGCTGGTTATTTCAAAGTCACCATCATCCAGTTGAAATTCTCCACATTTTTCATTTTAAGGGAGGGAGGGAGGGAGGGAGGAGAAGAGAGAATCAATGTTATTTATTCTTCCATCTGGCCTTTGTGCACGTGGTGCTGGGGTTCGAACCCAGGTCCTTGCGCATGCCAGGCAAGCGCCCTAACCGCCGAGCCATCGCTCCAGCCCTCTCCATGTTTTGCTGTCTAATTTAACTAATTCCTAACAGGGAAAACGGTAAAATGTTCACAGTACCTGAAAGTCTAAACACACGCACACATTGTATGGGCACTGGGGCACCAAGAGTTCACAGAGATACGGAACTGGCCATTTTCCACAAGGTGACCATCTAATGCTTTCTGCTGGGCTCATTTGCACTTCTACGGACAGAATCATTTGCATTGTTTGCTTCCTACAACTTGCACAATAAAATAGCTCAAAAGCAATGAAAGGCATAGAAACCTGAAAAGTGGAACACCCAGGTTCAGGGCTGGGGCTGGGCAGCTCAGTGTGGTGCATAGCACCCCGAGTTCAATCCCCAGCACCCCACCCCCCGAAAAAGAAAAGAAAGGCTCCATGTGTAAGATCCTTCTCCAGCCTGAGCTGCTCCCCGGGCCCTTCCACCAAGCACCAGTCAGACATCTGCTGATCCACCTGCTCATTCATTCACGCCACGGAAATTCACTGGGTGCAGGGGAATTCATTTCCTCGAGCTGAATATAGGGGTAGAGCGTGGTACCCCAAACAGTGACCACCGTCCCCGTAGACAGAAAGTCCAGGCAACGGAACTGTAAGTCAGCTACTGGGGATGCTGTAAAGCGGGAGGTCGTGACCCTACAGAGCAGAGCGGAGGGATGGGTCCCGCTCAGGATGTCGAGAGAGGCGCCCCGGGACCTGGGAGCTAAGGCACGGGTGGGCTGTGCTGGCGGGGAGGGAAGGGACGGTGCAGCCACAGGTATGGGCCAGGTCCTGAGGCAGCAGCTGCTCCCGTTCACTTCATGCCCAATTACTGGTGTTGGGAGGGACACTGACGAATGTGGCCCAGGGCCGGGCAGAGCTGAAGGAGATTTGTGCAGCAAGGAGTGAGGAGGAGGACAGGGCCAGCCTGCTGTGACTTTGTGGGTGCTAGGAAAGCTGGGTCCCTGTCCTAAGAGCAGTGGGGAGAGGGGGTTAGGAACGGCTGCACCGGGAGCTCATCGGGATCTGTCTTCTGTGCACAAATCAACAAGAGGCGCGACGGACTTCATCCAGTGACCGCATCAAGATGGGTGGGAGGGACGAGCCAGGACAGAATCCAGTGACCACCACCCAGAGCCTGCTCCTGTTGCCTGCGGACCAAGGTCCTCGCATTCCGAGCCTCTAAGCTCCCAGCACGACTCTTCCATCTGATGGGCCACTCAGTCCAGTCCTCTCCATCACCTTTCCCTCCATGCCCACGTCACGTCACCTGGTACATTTTCTGCTCAGACTGACAACAGTCTCTCTCTCTCTCTTTCTCTAAGAGAGAGGGAGAGTGAGAGAGAAAGAAAGAGAGAATCAATTTCATTTAGTTTTCCATGTGGCTTTCGTTGCTCCAACACTTGGCTGTGTGTGGGGTCCTGGGTTCGAATCCGCGTCCTTGCGCATGTGCAGTAACCACTGAGCCACCGCTCCAGCTGCGACAGCCGCCTCTGGATGAGTCTCCCTGCCAACACCGCACCCTCTCTCAGCCCCCGGGCACTCCCTCTTCAAGAACAGTCAGGGCTCCCGGTCGCACACCCGGAAGGAAGAGCAGGCTTCTTTATCTTGCAACCAAGTTCCTTCATTTCCCTGGCTACAACCCCGCTCTGCACCTGCTCCCCTTTCCAGCGTGCGGGTCCCTGTGGGCACCTCGTCTACCTCTGTGCCATCGCTGGGGCTGCTCCTTCCTCCTGGAGTCCCCAGCGCTGCCGCGGGTTCCTGAGCTGATCGGTCCGTGCGCAGTTGGAAGGATGCACCTTGCTGACAGCTGCCAGCTGCGCCCGACTCCATCGCCCCCTTCCTTAGAAGGACATCCAGGCCCTCGCCCTGCCCTGAGGGCTCCTAGGCACCCGTAACCCTCTGCGTCCCAGGCCGACAGGGACTGATGCGCTGTTTTTATTGCACAGTAACCGTTGGTGAATTTGTGAAAGTTCCCTGTGAGCTTTTATGTTTTACATTTTTTTTTTATTTTTTAGAAAGAGGGGACAGAGAGAGAGAGAATCAATTTTAATTTAGTTTTTCACGTGGCTTTCGTTGCTCTGAGACTTCGTTGTGTACGTGGTGCTGGGGTTCGAACTCGCGTACTTGCACATGCCAGGCAAGCACCGTAACCGCTGAGCCACCGCTCCAGCCCCACATTTAATTTTTAATTAACAATAATTGTTTATTTTTACGGGGAACGGTGTGCTGATCTGATACACTTTTACAATGTGGAAGGAGCAATTAACTTAAGGATAAGTTCACTTCCATAACCCTTTGGAGGAGACCTGGCCAACCAACCTGGGGCTCGGGTGGTTCACTTGTGCCACCAGCACTGTGTTCCCAAAAGGTCAAGAGCGAGTGGAAAGATTCCCAACTGAAGGGGACCCTGGGGGCCGCCTGTGAGCTGAGAACCTGCACCCCCACTCCCTTCTCCCTCATGGGAAAGGCCGGACTCCCATCTTGTAAACTCACTTTCCCAGCCTCCCTGAGAGCAAGAGGAAGGACTCAGGGCTGGTACTTCTACCAAGGTGCTTCTTAGAAAACTTTTCTTCCTTAATAAAGACAGGAAATGGCCAGGCGCAGTGGCACACACCTGTAATCCCAGCACTCAGGAGGCTGAGGCAGGAGGATCGCAAGTTTGAGGCCAAATTTAGCAACTTAGCAAGTCCTTGTCTCAAAATAAAAATTAAAAAGGGCTGGGGATGTGGCTCAGTGGTCTAAATCCCTGTTGGTTAAATCTCTAACACCAAAAAAGAATAAGAATAAAGAGAGGAAATAAGTCTTTCATTTCGTTCCTTCTCTTTTGATAGAATTTCAAACTTAACAAAGTTAGAACACAGACCCATTCGAGGGTGCTGCAGGCATCTCTCCATCACCCCTGGTTTTTTATTTTTATTTATGTGTGTGGGTGCTGGAGATGGAACCGTGGTCTCCCGCATGCCAGGCAAGGGCTCTACCACCGAGCCCCACCCCAGCCTACCCTGAAGCATCTAATGGGTCCTACTAACAAGGACACTATCCTCGTAACCCGATACAACCAGCAAATCCAGGAAATAAACACTGACTCAGTTCCACCACATCCCTCAGATCCAAGGTAAGGGTCACTGATGACCGGGAAATGTCTTTTAAAACAAAAAGGCCCAGCCCGAACCCCACCCGCCGAGCCTCACCCACCGCTTCTCTTTGCCTTATCCCTTTCACCATCTCTGGATGGGGAGGGTCCCCAGTTGTCCCTTAAGGCTCTCGGGACCTGACACCTTCAAGGCCTGCAGGCCAGTCATGGTTGGGAGTCTGCTGTCCCCTGCTGAGATTCAGGAGCCCCCTGGGGAAGCATCAGAGCGGGGCACTCTAACGTTGAACGCTTGGTTCTGCAAGTAACTGTCAGGATTTCCCATCACAAAGTTACTGCTCCCCCTTTGCATTTAACAAGAATCTTGCAGGGAGGTTTTTTGAGACCATGTTAAAATCCTGCTCTTCATGGAAATTCCACCTGCTGGTTCCAACAGTCCTCGGCATCCGCTGTGGTTTCTCGATGGAGTGAATGATTACCATGACAGCTGCCCAATGCTGATATTTCTAATTCAGTCCTTTCGCATTTGGTTTGTAATTTTTATTTATTTATTTTGGTGCCAGGGATTGAAGCCAGGGGGCACCCCACCAACTGAGCCGCACCTCCAGCCCATTTTTATTTTGAAATAGTATAAAGCCCTGAGCAACTTAGGGAGACCCTAAGTTGCTGAGGCTGGCCTTGAACTTGAGATCCTCCTGCCTCAGCCTCCTGAGTCACTGGGAACATGGGCGTGTGCCGCCGCACCTGGCTTCTTTAACATTTATCATCCTATTGTGTGAAAAAGCTCTATCCTCTCCCCATTCTTTTTAAAGAGGGAGGGACAGAAAGAGAAAATTGATTTTATTTAGTTTTCCATGTGGCCTTAATTGCTCTGACACTACTTTGTGTACACGGCGCTCGGGTTCGAACCCGGGTCCTCCCACATGCCAAGCAAGCACCGTACCCACTGAGCCACCCCTCCAGCCCCTTTCTCCCCACTTTTTAATTCATTTGTTTATATTGGTTCAGGCTTACGAATTTCCATTTTTATTATACATACAATAAAATATATCTATTAGTAATTTTAACAAATACTTCTAAACCATACTTTATAATATATATAATACAACATTGTATCTATTAGAGCATATTACTATCCTTATTTACTTAAACCACGAAGTCCCAAGTTTTCCATTTCACAAATACTTCAACAATATTCACACAGGTACAATAAAATCATAATCTAGAGCTTAGACATTATGTGAATACTAAATAACAACTCACTTCCATTTTAATATCAATAGGTTGGTAACATTAAATATTAATATTAATTTAATGTTAAATATTATAATATTAAATATTATAACATTTAAGTACACGTATACTTATGGTATAGGGAGCATGATATTGTGGTTCGATTGCGTTTTAGACGGTATTTCAGCGTGGCGTTCCACATTTGCGTTGATGAGACAAAATGGGTTAATTCCCGAACTGTCCCAAATGTGTGCAAAGGGAGCTCGCTGGGGTCGTCTGCGGTCCTGTGTCCCCATCATTTGAACACGTGGCCTCTGGCCCGGGGAAGTGCTGGCTGCAGCGCCTCCGGGGTCCCAGCTCTGGATCTCACTGCCCTTCTAGAGCTTTCTTCTTCCGCTGGGTGCTGTTGGCCTGGAAGTCCTGAGACCACCTCAGACCCCCAAGGAGACAAGGGAACCGCGCCACGGAGCTGAGGGCTTGGAATCCACCAGATCCAAGGTCCTCGCTGGATCCACCCCATGAACCCCTGGGCTGCCTCCTACACAGGGTGACCGCTGTGCCCCGAAGCGCGTGGTCCAACATCGCGTTGTGCAACACTGATTCTTCATCCGGTTTTTTGCAGGTGAGGATTTTGCTCATGGTTGCCACCGCCGCGTGTGTGAGCGACACATTCCGGAGCAATGTTCTCCAGGGTCGCTTGGATTCTTCCGATTGACCGAAAACAGTTTCAATATTCACGATGCCCGCGTGGTATCCTGATAGTGCCATGTGCTCCTGTGTCACCAGACACAGGCCTGTGCTCGGAGAAGGGCGTCGCTGGGCAGTTCTGTAGCCGTGCAAACGTCGTAGAAAGCGTTGACACGTACCTGGGTGGCCCAGGCTGTCCACTCCAGGTGACCTCTAGATGCAATCAAGAGACTTGGTAAAGGGGCTGCAGCGGTGGCGCAACGGTGACAGCGCCTGCCTGGCACGTGTGAGAACTCAGGTTCCAACCCCAGCACCACGTGCACAGGAAGTGTCGGAGCAACGAGGCCCACGTGAAAAACTAAAGAAAATTGATTCTCTCTCTCACTGTCCTTCTCTAGAGAGAGAGAGAGAGAGAGAGAGAGGGAGAGAGAGAGAGAGAGAGAGAGGGAGGGAGACAGACAGACAGACAGACTGGGTAAACAGGAGATGCTGGAGGCTCTGCCTGCATAACGTGTCCACGGTTCTAGGTAAACTTTGTGTGCGCGCGGAGGGAGCTGGGCATTGAACCCGGGTTGCTGAACCACCGAGCCACATCTCCAGCCCTTATTTTTATTTTGAGACAGGGTCTCGCTTAGTTGCTCAGGGCCTTGCTAAGCTGCAGAGGCTGGCCTTGACCTTGTGATCCTCCTGCCTCAGCCTCCCGAGTCGCTGGGATTACAGGTGTGCGCCATCGCACCTGGCTAACAGAAAATTTCTTTAAAAATAAAAAGCATACCTCGCAAAATAGTGGTTTAAAATACAGAAAACACGTACAGCAATGACACAGTGAGTCGTTATCGAGCACTATGCACCGTCCGTCACCGTGCGCGCTCCATGTTTGTGTGACTGGCCACACGGTGGGTTCTGGGTACCAGCATCTTTGTGGCGAGGAAGGCTCCGCTACGTTGCCACGGTGACTGCACCAGCAGGTCTCAGGAGAGCTCCAGCTCCCTGCCGTCTTAAGGGACCATGGTCCAATCGGACCTGCTGCTGTCCCGGAGGTCACTGGGCAGCGCGTCTGCAGGCGCCTGCGTCGGGGAGTCGCACACTTGCCGCTTGCTCCTGGGGAGGGCGTTTCAAATCCGCTGCCTGAGCAACACTGAATCGCGTCCTTCCCACGGGCGCACAAGCCACAGTGACACTCACTCTGTGCTGTCGCTCCCTGGCTCCAGAAGTTTGGCTTCCAATGTGAGAAAGTCACAGGAAGACCACGCCGGGCAGTGCTGTGCGGGTTGGCCGTTCCCGTGCTTCTCGGCCCTGGACACATCAAGAATGCAGACAGTGCTGAGGACTGAACCGAGGGGAGCTGAACCACTGAGCCACATCTCCAGTCCTTTTTTCAAATTATTTTGGGACAGGGTCACACCAAGTTCTTCAGGGCCTCACTAAGTTGCTGCAACTGGCCTCAACCTTGCAATCCTCCTGCCTCAGCCTCCTGGGTCCCTGGAGTATGTTTTCTTCTTAGTCGATATTTGCATTTGGACTGGTTTCAAACAAAATGCTCTGGGGCTCTCTCAGGTCAATAATAATAGAAACTGAAGGTCTTGGCTTGGCACAAAGTGCTCCTTGATCCTGACTTTGGGACAACATTGATTCTTTGTGGTTTTTTTTTCTTTAAGAGAATTTTTTTTTTTACAGAGTTAGAGAAAATCGATTTTATTTAGCATTGCATTTGATTTTTATTTCTCTGACACTTAGTTGTGTGTGTGGTGCTGGGGTTCAAACCCACGTCCTTGCGCTTGCCAGGCAAGAGCTCTACTACTAAGCCACCACATCAGCCTTCACACTGGTTCTCGAAAGACAGAAAGAACTTGGACGACAGAGACAGAGGAAACATTGTCCAGATCTCTCTCTCTCTGTGTCTCTGTCTCCCCCTCCTCCCACTACAAGAGGCCACCTTCTGGTCAGAGAGCTCAAGAGAAGTGTCAGCTTCAGGAACAACTGGATCCAGGAGATCAAATGCCCAGTGCAGACACGGCTTCTTTGTTCCACTGCACATCTGTGCTTTCCTGCCTGCTGGCTCCACTCCACGGCAAACTCAACGCAATGGCAGCACAAGTGGCCGCCAGCAGCAGGGAGGCTCACAGTCCTCTTTGCTACAGTGAAGCCCAGGGGGAAAATGGAGGTCCCCTTTCCAGGGCTGCTCCCCTGACCGATGTCCATGCCCACAGCACTGGGTGCTCAGAGTAGAAGGTCCGTTCGTTGGAACAGGCCACCGGCCAGCTTTTATGGAGAGGGGAAGGATTAGAAAGGACAATTCCATCCGAAAGCACAGGCCACAGGCTCCTCAGGAAAAGCAGGATGGAGGCAGAGGAACAAACGCCCCCTGGGCTCCGTTTGCAGCAGGACAGGTAAATAGAACCACAGGGGACTCCGCGGTTGCCCGGCGCGTGCAAGGACGCGGGTTCGAATCCCAGCACCACGAAGTCTCGGAGCAACGAGAGGCACATGAAAAACGAAGCTGAACTGAGTCTCACTGTGTCCTTCTCTCTTTATGAAAGAGAAAGAAAAACCAAAGAAACATCAGGAGAAAAAGAAGATGCAGGAACCGAATCTAAGAGACGAGGACGGTCCTTCCGGCTGCGGTGGGGACGGACCCAGAAGCTGCGGCGCGCAAACCATGGAGTTCGACTCGGCAATTAGAAACAGTGGCATCGCAGCCTGCGCAGGTAAACGGAGGGCGCTGGAGGAAATCAGCTTCACCCAGAGAACCAAGGTCGGGCGTCCTCACTCATCTGCAGGCTGCGGCTGACCCTGGCCGTGCAGGAGGGAGGTCAGTTCTCACGTGTTAAATCCGGATAAGGGGCAATGTCACACGACCTAGGGCTTGGGAGAGACGTCCTGGGAAGGACAGGGAGGGATCAGGGTGGGTAATGGCGGTTTGGGGTAAATCTAATTTTCAGAATTTATATATATTATATTATTTCATTGGAAGTTTGTTTGATTGTTCAACAAATAAATTTCTGAATTAAAAAAAAAACGACTGAGACAACCCAGGCTTGGGGACAGGGACTCCCCAGGAAGCCAGGGGAAGCCACTGCCCGGAACCCAGAAGGAAGCCAAGTCCTTCAAGCAATTATAACCCCACTAAAACTCTCATTCGTCTTCATGCTCTTTAAATTACTGGCAAGAGGAGACAAATGGGTTTTAAGGTGTCAACAAAGCGGCATTCCCTGAGGGAAGCGCCCGGAGGGCACCGAGCAGCCTTCTTTTGTCTTTAGAGCCCCGTGAAAGGCGGAGCCGGGCTGAACTGTTTTATGGGGGAAGTTTAACAAACGTGAAGGATGTGCTGCCCCGAGTTCAGATACGGAAAGTTCTAAACTACGAGAGTGACACGGGACGCTAATGACCCCAGCGAACGAGATTACGCAGGCTGCTGGCACCGGCCGCCGCTCTACTCAAATATATGAACTATGAAATGTTGCTAGGAGGAACCGCGAGCCTTCCCCTACAAGGGAATGGTCTGTGCCTGGGATGACGGGAGCTCCGGGCAGTCGTCTCCAGCTGATAAGGGGACGGGGAAGGAGCCGATGGCACGCAGGCGGCTTGGGACCAGCTGGTGCTGAAGCGAGATGGAAGAACATGCTTCGGCCAAAGCCCCAGGCCAGGCGGGAAGGTGTTCGCCTGTGTGGTCCAGTCCACGGGGGAGGCGTCTGTGACATCTGGGACCAGAGTGCGCAAACGTGGAGCTGTCAGCCTGTCCCCAGGGGCCTTTGCTTCCAAAGCACAGCGCAAAGCTCCCTCCTCCGGGAAGCCCTCCGGGATTCCTCCAGATGGTCCTGAGGATTCGCGGCATCTCAAGCAACGGTGCTTATCACGTTCTGCGGTTCGTATCTCTAACTCACTGGCTCCTTGGCTGATGGTTTTTCACTCATCCATTCAACCATTTGCTCTGTGCATCTCCTGTGTCCCAAGGATGGTGCTCGATTTCGGAGCCACACGCAATCGTGGTCAAAGTGGGTGTGATTCTTGCTTCAAAGGAGCTACAGTCTCTTCTAGGGAAGCAGCACCCGATGGACAATTGTCTACTCAGTCGTGCCTGAACACTAGCACAATTCCAGCGTGTTTTCCATTCCCAAGGATTCTGCACTGCGCCCCCCCAAATACCCACTGCAGGCCTGGTCTCCCACACACTCCCCAAATAGATCCAGCTGTCAGGTAGCTCAGCAAGGACTTTGGCTCTAGACGGTCCACAATCTGAAACAGATGCTGTTACAAAAGTTACTTCACCTGGGAACAGCGGAAACTGTAATTCCAGGGCATTGGGAGGCTGAGGCAGGAGGATCACGGGTGAAGGCCAGCCTCAGCATTTAGTGAGGGCCTCAGTAACTTGGTGAGACCCTGTCTCAAAATCAAAAGTGAAAACGGCTGGGGATGTGGCTCAGTGGTTAAGTGACCCTGGGTTCAATCCCTGGTACCAAAAAACAAACAAAAAAACAGCTTTTGTTCCCCAGCTTCTCGATTACTCATTGGGAGTAAGAATAGGAATACTTCATGCAGTGGTTTGAGAATAAAATGGGTTTATGCACATGGAAAGATTTATAACAGCTGCAGCATGTAAGTGCCCCCAAAGAACCAACTAGGCTTCCCAGATAAGGCAATTTTAGGGGCTGGGGTACTGGCTTGGTGGTACAGCACTTGCCTGGCATAAGCAAGGGCATGGGATTTGAACCCAGCACCATGTACACAACAGTCAGAGAAACAAAGGCCAGATGAAAACATAAAATTGATTCTCTCTCTTAAAAAATAAAATACGAATGGGTGGACCTTCACCCCCACAGAGGGCCCCACAGTCCTGGACCACCTGGGACAAGGCTGGGGACTCTGCACAAGTGCCGCCCTTCGCCTGGTGTCTCTCCTCGCTCCACCCAGGATTAAGACAGAGGCACTGAAATCTGCAAAGGCCTCAGGGTTACAAGCAGAGGCCAGCATTTGCTATTAATGTCACTCTAGGATGGAGGCCTGGGGACCACTGGTTCAGTTGGGCTGGGTGGATCCCCGAGGGGAGATGTCACTGTTGACGTGGGGACACTCGGAGGAGCACTGTCAGAGCGTGTTGGAAGTGCTGGTGAGAAGCCCCGGAGAAGTGGGGAAACTGAGGGCCAGAGGGGAGCAGCAGCAGAGCCAAGAGAGCAACCTGGGACTGCTCTTTCCAAAACAGCCTTTCCTAATCCCATAAGCAAAGGACAGGATCCCTGTGCCCCTGAGCCAGGCACTTTGGTAAATTCATGAAGCAGTTTCCTCTGCGACTAGGTCATAACTTCCTTCCTTCCTTCCATCCTTACGGATTTAACCCCAGGATGCTTTTACTTGTATTTTGAGACAGGGCCTCACTAAGTTGCTGAGGCTGGCCTCAAACTTGTGATCCTCCTGCCTCAGCCTCCCGAGTTGCTGAGATTACAGGTGTGCACCACTGCACCCATCTAAGAAATCATTTTCTTTTCCTTTTTTAAACAAAGCATGGCTAAAACAAGGGCCTGGAAGAAAATACCAAGGATTCTCGATGAAGCACTTACAACCGACCATAGAAATGCCTGGCTTTGGAACCAACAGTTAAATAGTTCCAGGGGCAGCGCTATAACAGCGAGAGACCAAATCCTTCCATCCGAAAGTACCCGGCAGCCCCAGCTGGGTTTTCTTTTCACTCTATCTGTCCACAAAGTCCCCGGTGCCTTCCGACTGGGCACAGAGCTGTGGCTTCCCTCTGTTCTGCAAGTCGACCCCTGACCCTCCAGATCTTTCCAAGGTCACGAGGTCACCTGAGGCTCCCCCATCCTGAAGAGGGTCCCTCTCAGCAGAGAGCACACGTGGCTCTCTTGATGGCCGTCACCTCGTGTGGAGAGTGACTTGGGGACTGATTTTACTCTGCGGCTCTGAGAAACTTTTTTCCACTCCAAAGTTTAAAAACAAAGTCAGCTCCAGACAAAGGTTTTCGTGACATCATACGGCATCTTCCGCGCTAGGAAACTTTCCAAAGGAAGAAACGAAAACAGAAGAGACGGAGCCAATCTGGATCCCGGCTGTGTCGCTTATAAGGCAGAATTAGAGCTTTTTTTCTCTGGTGATGGCAGAGAAAGACATCAAAAGACCACGTCGTCTGCAGTCAACGGGACAGCTATTGGGAAAGCCTGGGTTTAAGGGGGTGACTGGCACATGACCTTAGCCTCCGTCCTTTTATCTAGGAAGGGAGGAAGGAGGCACACACACCTTGACTTCAGCACAGACGCCTGACTGTTCTCAGCTACAGCTGACAGCAGCGTCTCGGGAAAAGGTTTGAGAACAGAACACAATGGCAGATGCTATAACCCTGTAACGAACGACCTGTCGAAGACAGAACCAGCTGGGACTTAATGAAAGGAACTTTCTTGCTTCTGTTTTTTGGTTGTTTTGTTTTTGTTTTTGGTACCAGGGATTGAACCCAGGGGTGCTTAACCACTGAGCCACATCCCTGGCCCTTTTTACTTTTTTATTTTGTGACAGGGTCTTGGTAAGTTGCTCAGGGCCTAAGTTGCTGAGGCTGGCTGTGAGCTTGCGATCCTCCTGCCTCAGCCTCCCGAGTCACAGGCGTGCACCACTGCACCTGGCTGCCCACGACACCATTTTAAGGCTCTTGCTGCAATCTCCCCCTCTCACCGCCCCGGCATCTGAGCACTACCACGTGGTAGCTCAAGCTTTTTCTAGCCAGGGCCCTCTTTCCGCAGCTCAGGGCTCCCCAGCTCTTCTTAGGGGTTCTAGATATGAAACCTGAGCTGCATCACACCCTACAAGCCGTAAGATCTCCTTGTGCCTCAATATTCACATTTAAAACATGCTGATAACATCTCAGGAGGAGCAAACGGGACAGCAGGGAGGAAAGAGCTGTGCAAGTTATGAAACAGCCTTGATCACGCATGACCTGCTAGGGGCTTTCCCCTAATCTGGTTTTAGAGGAACCTGCTTCCGGCAACACCTATGGGCTGATTCCGGCAGGTTCCAATGGTCTTGTAAACTGTTCATTACTGAGTAGGGACAGCTCCACACCCAGGAGGAGGTCCCTGTCCCTTGAAGTCAGCCAGGTCACTCCTTCCGCAAGACCTTGAAAGAAGGACATTGAGAGGGGAGAGACGGCTTCACAGCAAGATTCACCCAGGGAGAACAGGAAGAGGGGTGTCACTGCAGATGGGGTCTGCAGAGTCCAGCGGCTTCAAAGAGGCTGCCTTCCCCCCATGTGATGCAAGAGAAAAATGCCACTAACCCTGAGGAGCAGGGGTGGGGGGGAAGCACCCCAGGGCTTGGTCCCCTCGCCCCACCAGCTGGACAGATGCAGCAGCTTTGTTCCCTGGGAGCAGCTGGTTCTGGTGGCGGATGTCAGAGTTGACTGCATAGAAGATGTGGGGCATCTGTCCCACCCAAGATGCTGAGGACAGGGAGGGGACAACTCTGAAAAGGGCCAGGGGCCAACCCCGAGGTGACCCCTTGCTGCAGGATCAGCCTCCACATGGACCAGGAGATGACATCGGTAAATATACTGTCTGTGCTGGGCACAGCTGGCTTGGTCCTGCGTCCTCCCCAGACAGACCCTGCGCCCTTGCAGAGCACCCACGCGCCGTCCTAGGGTGTCTTCACAGAGCAGATATTCAGCTGGGCATGAAGGAAAATTATAAGAAGAGAAATATCAGGGTAGCAGCTCAGCCCAAAAATAGGGCAACCCAGGCCCAGCGTTCTGACTTCCGTGAGGTAGAGAAGTGACTAGTGTCCTTTTTTGCCCATGAGGAAGCTATGGCTCGGAAAGGTTCTGTAAGAAGAGGTGGCACAGCCCTGCCAGCGACTGGGGAGGCTCAGGCAGGAGGATCACAAGTTCAAAGCCAGCCTCAGCAACATAGCGAGTCCCTGTCTCAAAATGAAACATGAAAAAGAGCTGGGGATGTGGCTCGGTGGATAAGCACCTCTGGGTTCAAGGCCAGGTTCAAAAAAAAGGAAGCCCAAAGCCACATAACGGGAAGGTACAGCCCGGGATTGGGACCGATGCCTTTCAGACGATAGCTTATGTCCCAAACGGAACTTGTGACAGCATCAGAACAAAATGCTCCCAAGCCCTGGCAGAGCCACCCAGAGTCAAGACCCATGCTGAGGGTCCCGTTCCCATTTCACCCACACGGCAGCGAGAAGGAACATTCAAGGTCCAGAACTTTCCAGCACAGAGCGGTGACCCAGGCATGCACAGGGAGGGCTGAGCTTCGCAAGTCCTTAGGAAGGCTCTCCAGGGACATCTACTAAGGGCCTGCTGGTTCCTCCCACCAGGAGAGCCCTTGATTTATTTATTTTTATTATTTAATTTTTATTATTTATTATTTTTTAAATAGAGAGTAAGAATCAATTTTATTTATTTTTATCATCTGGCTTTTGTTTCTCTGACTCTTAGTTGTGCACGTGGTGCTGGGGTTCAAACCTGGGTCCTTGTACGCACCAGGCAAGCGCTGTAACCACTGAGCCACCGCCCCAGCCCTGGGACTGCTGGAGAGCTGGGCCCTGGAGAATCCCAGCCCAGCGTGAGCGAGGGGGCCCAGGTGTGCGGGAGCCAAGCTGCTGCGTCCACTCCAGGCCTCCACAGTGACCCCCAGGGCCAGGACCCAGGCGCCTTCACAGCCTGGCAGGACTTGTGATATCAGCCACCTGGCTGGCTTCAGCTGCCTTCCAGCTGGTCTGCCTCATGTCCCCCTGTGGCCTGTCCCCGCGAGGTGACGTTTAGCACTCACAAGCTGAAGTCACTCCCTACTTACAACTCTGTGATTTCTCCCCATAGAATAAAATCCAGGGTCTGGGGCGGTGGCTCAGCAGTTGGAGGCTTGCCTGGCACGTACAAGGACCCAGGTTCAAACCCCAGCACCACTTACACAGCTAAGTGTCAGAAAAAAACAAGCTAAAAAAATGAATTAAATCAATTCTTCAAAAACACAAATCCAGGCTCCTTCATGGCCTGGAGGATCCGGCGTCTGCAAAGCCCCCAGACTCCCCTCCCTTCCTTCCCCTGATCCGGACACTGGGTCCTCTTTATTGTGTCTGAGATGTAACAAGAAAACCCTGTCGCAACCTCAGGACCTTGGCACTCGCTGTCCCCCACCCCTTCCCACACTGTCACACCCAGGGTCAACTCGGATGTCACCTCTTCGCGGAGGCTGTCCCTGACCACCTCATCTGGACGTCCCCAGCCTCCCAGGAGCACCAATCCAGAGAGGTAGAAAATAACTTTTGCCCAGCAAGTGGATCTCTGAAATCCAGACCCATGAATCCTCAGCCCGAATCCCCCGCGCCGCCTTCAGAAAGTTTCTGCAGGGTTAAATATTATCCCTTGCCTTGAGCCACTCCAGAAGCAGGACCCAGGCAGCCGAGGGCCACTCCAGTGACCCAGGGCCACCAAATCATTCACACGATCCAATTCTGCCCATTCATTCATTGCCCATCCCATCTCCCGCTCTGCGTCCCGGCCAACCCCGGAGCCCCATGCAACGCGCCCCCCACTGGGGAACTGTGAGTGATAAACTACTTTTCAGGGACAGTCTCCTGATCTGTTGGTGCCACCAAACCTGAATAATAACGAAACCTGCGCTGTAATGAAGCTTCCAGCCCAAACACAGCCGACCTTCAGCAGACGCTCAAGAAGGCGGAGCCAGTCCGACCTCTCCAGCCACCATGCCACCCTCAGAGCCCAGCACACACTAGGTGAATGACCTCCCTGTGGGCCTACTAAGCCCTGGATGTTTTCACATACATGTGGATGGCCAAGTGTGCGGAGCCACCAATTTTAAAACTTGGGGGTTTCCTTGTGTTGGTATTGAGGATGGAACCCAGGGCCACTTAACCACTGAGCCGCATCCCCAGCCCTTTTTATTTTTTTTTTTTTATTGTGAGGCAGGGTCTTGCTAATTTGCTGAGGCTGGCCTTGAACTTGCAGTCCTCCTGCCTCAGCCTCCCAAACTGCTGGGATTACAGGTGCGCACCACCGCGCCAGACTTAAAACCTGGGTTTAAATGCTGACCTCAATCTGACTATGTAGATTTGGGTCAATGACTCAAATTCTCTGAGCCTCAGTTTCCCTATGTGACAACAATAAAAAAAAACTTAGTCACCTGTCCAGAGTGGACAGAGACATAGTCTAGTACACAGAGCAAGCTTCCAAAATGCAAGTTACACAGTGAAACAACTTAGCCTGAGCCACAGCTCCTGCATTATACCAAAATTAACTCGCAGAAGATTACAGCTGTGAGACCTACCCAAAAGTTCATACGAATGAAAAAACCCACAAACGGGAGTTCCATTATCTGGGTAACCAGGAGAGACCTACCCAACAAGGGGAAAATCCACAAGTGGGCCTTAACCCCAGAAAAAGAGGATAAAAACTGAGGCCTGCAACCAAGAAGTCGGAGACATACCCCACAATGGAAGCGTATTGACGTTGGTCCTTACCCCCATTCCATGCCTCCTCTCCATCCCTCGCAACCCGCTTAACCTTAATCAAACCCAGCAACTCCACGCCAGAGTCCGAAGCAGCCTGCCACGCGGAACCCAGCAACCTCGACTCCGTGTGGAGAGCCCTGATCTCGGCTCCCTGGTGAGTGCCTGCCCCATTCTCCAGCTCCCTGCAATTTGAAATCTGCTCCTGGAGAGTGCCTGGCCTGCCCCACGACTCTGCGTGCATTCTACCGATAACCATGGACATCACACCGATGCTGGTGAGAGGACTATGAGCTTATGCTCCCTTACCTATTGCCTTGAGCTTATTGCATTAAGAACAGTCTATAAGTGGTGTGTGATGATTCGATTATATTATGTGTGCTGTGACTAAGTAAGACAAGAATACAGGAGAATGTGATTTGTAGTGTGACATCCCTGGAGAATTGTGATATCAATACCCTCGAGTGCTGCGTTAAATAAAGAATATTAAAACGGAACTCGTCTCATTGCATCTGTCACTGAACGTGCAATCTCTCAGAGAGAGTGGTCACCTGCAGGCGTAGACATCAGCACCGCCACTCGGGCCACACTCCCGACAGTACCATAAATATTTAGCAGATTCATTTAGGGAACGTAGATGGACACACACACAGTAGCGTCATCACCATGCAATTCTGTTTTCTTATTTTCCCCAGCTACGAGAAGTAGGGATTACCATTCCGAATGTACAGAGGAGGAAGCTGGGGTTCCAAGAAGGAAGAAACGTCTTGGCCAAGCAACTCGTAGAACCAGGAATTGGCAAAGCCACGTCCTGATCATTCGTCACGTGTCAAAATCCAAGGTTCCAAATCAGAGCAGAGAGCCGGGCTTATCTCCCCCGGGGCTCACAGTTCCCTGCCCCTCGTCCTCCCCGCCTCCCCGGCTGCTCTCCCGGGTGCTGTATCTCGGGTTGAACACACAGCCACAACCTGCGTGTCCAGCATTCAAGTGACGCTGTAATTAACGCCTGTGCGGTCGTGACCGTACCGTGACTGCAGAGAGACAGGCGGCTGTGAAAAGCCATCCAGTGGGGCTCCAGCCACAGCGCGCAACACAGTTTAAACACTTTTATGAGTTGGGGGTGATGGAAGTTGTTAGCGTCCACAAGGAACATCCCAATGCCCACACTTGGTTAGAAATGGGAAGGTCCAGCCACACCAGGGACCTGGCTCCCTGGCCCCTGCAGCCAGACCATTAACCCTGAGTCAGGGAGCAACCGCAGCCTCCATGCAGACTCCGCCTCCGTCCTCATCCTCACATCCGCCCTTCACACCACCTCCCCCTACAGAAGGGCCAAGGAGCCTGCTCCAAAACCCGAGCCACGAGCCACAGGACTCTTGCTATCAAACGCCAGCTTCATCCAGTCGCTCCCGGTTTCCTCGCAACATAGCATTTAAATCCAGCCCTGCGTAGCCTGGCCTCTGGCTACGTTCCCAAGCCCCAGTCGGATCCGAACGAGGACGACACACAATGAACAAAGCTGAGTGACTGAGAGGGATCTGAACAGCACCATGAAACAGAAAGAAACTGTGTCACCTTGAGAGAGAGTGAGCTGGAAGGCTTCTCGGAAGAGGCGGCGTCTGAGCTGAGATCCGGGTGGACACGCAGAGTTTTCTGACACGAGGTCCTCACGGCCCATCCAGGTTTCCTGGGATGGTACGTTCCGAATGGGTTGAGTCCTTCCTGTGCCCCTGTAACTACAACCCAGGCAACGTGACTTTGCTACCCTTCCATCAAGAGGTGGAAAACATTTGCCCAACTCCTCAAACCAGGACAGCCCTGTGACCTCTCGGTCCGAGAAAGTGAGGGCTATTCTTTGTCCCTTTGCTCTTTATTGCTGTGACCAAAAGGTGTGGCCAGAGCAACTTCAAGGAGGAAGGGTGTGGTGAGGGAGAGCTGCTCAGTTCACAGCAGTCAGGAAGCACAGAGAGACGATAAGGATCCAGGGACAAAATACAATCCAAGGTCGGGCCCACCGTGACCTTCTTCAGCCAACCCACCCACCTGCGGTCACCACTGAGTGGCCACTCAGAGATGAACCAATCAGACGCATTCATCCGCTAATGAGCTCTTACCACCTAACGACCTCACCTCGGAGCACTCCTGCGCCATCTGTCACATGAGCTTCTGAGGGTCACCTCGCCCCCAAAGCCACTGAGTGACTCTGGCAGTTTTGTGGACGATCGATCGACCACATGTGTACAGGTCTAGTTCCTACTTTCCTCCGTTCTGCTCCACCAATCTATCTATCTGTACGATTTATGTTTCCCTTTCCTCTCAAAGTTAAAGACTGCAATGTAGTAGAGCCTAGCTCATCGTTAGACCCCTTCCCCCTTTAAGATGGTAGCTCCCTCCCCTGTGCACCCCCCCTCTTCCCGGGACCCCTTCCCCTACCTGCCCACCTCTTTGCTGTGACCTCTGCTGACACCTGTCTGCCCGCTCACCTCTTCCCGGGACCCCTTCCCCTACCTGCCCA
>PVKS010031101.1:0-23755 GCA_004027875.1 Aplodontia rufa
GGAAGGAAGACCTCCAAAAGATAAAGAGGTGTGAGGAGCCTCTCATGGGTGGCCTAAAAGAAGAGGGGAAGAAAAGCCCTAGACATGAATGAAATACTAGAAGTGCTTCAGAAAACTGATGAAAGCGCCAGCCAGTTCTGAGAGACTACGTGAAGCATTCCTGCTAATCTCTCTATTCGATCCTGAAGCCCCAGACAATCAGTGCATGGCCAATGCAGCCTTTGAGGGACAGGCCCAGGGAGATATAAAATGAAAGCTGCAAAAACAAGAAAGGCTTTGCTGGGAAGAATGCCAGTGAGCTGACTGAAGTTGCCACCACAGTGTATCTTGATAACATCTGATGCTAGCTCTTTTGGAAAGATACCCAGGAGTGGAATAGTTGGGTCAAAAGGTGGTTCCAGCCCTAATTTTTTAAGGAGTCTCTATACTTCCTTCCAGAGTGGCTGTATCAGTTTGCAGTCCCACAAGCAATGTAAGTGTGTTGCTCTTTTCCCACATCCCCTCCAGCATCTGTCATTGTTTCTATTCTTCATTTTTGCCACTGTGACTGGAGTGAGGTGGAATCTCAGTGAAGTTGTTTGTGGTTAGGTAGAGTCATAATTACTTGGCAAGAAGGAGGATGCAGGTGGTATCTCAATTCCTGACCTGAAATTATACTATAAGGCTATAGTATAAAAACAGCATGGTGTTGGTTTCAAAACTGAATTGAAGACCAATGGAATATAATAGAGGATTCTGAGATGAACCCTCCTTTAACTATCTGATATTTGATAAAGGGGGCAAAAACATAGTGTGGAAGAATTATAGCCTGTTCAACAAATGGTGTTGGACAAATTGGACAGCCATATGTAGACAACTGAAATTGGATCCTTACCTTTCACCCTGCACAAAAATTAAATTAAAATGGTTCAAGGATCTGGATATTAAATCAGCAACCCTACAATTGCTTGAAAAAGAAGGATCAACATTACATGACATAGGGGTCAGCGCTGCCATCGCTAACAAGACTTGCATGGTGCAAGCGCTAAAGTCAAGAATAAATGCATGGGATGAAATTAAATTAAAAAGCTTTTGCACAGCTAAAGATTTAGTTGAGAGTCTCAGAATGGGAGAAAATTTTTGCCTGTTACACCTCGGACAGAGGGCTAATAGCCCAAATATACAAAGAATTAAAAAACTAAACACTAAAATCACAAATAATCCAATTAATAACTGGGCTATGGTACTAAAAAGAAACTTCTCAACAGAAGAAGTCCAAAAAGCCATAAACATATGAGAAAATGCTCTATCTACATCACTAGCAATAGGAGAAAAGTAAAGTCTTTTGAGGACATTAAATGAGCACTTATCAGTGCAGCTGGGCTGGGACTTCCAGATCTCACAAAGCCATTTTTCCTGTATGTTCACGAAAGGACTAAAATAGCTGTGGCAGTTTTAACTCAAATGCTCGGGATATGGCACCAACCAGTAGCTTATTTGTCTAAACAGCTAGACTCTGTTGCGGAAGGCTGGCTACCTTGCCTGTGAGTACTTGCAGCCATAGCTCTACTGGTATTGGAAGCTGACAAGCTGACTATGGGACAAGAAATGACAGTCTAAGTGCCACACTCTGTGCTGACATTATTAGAATATAATGAACAATACTGATTGTCTAATGCCAGGATGGTCAGATACCATGGCATGTTATTGAAAATCCATGTGTCCACATTGAAATTGTCTGTACTTTAAACCCGGTGACTCTGTTACCCATCAGGACAGGGCAACCTGACCACACCTGTGTTGAGATCATTGATGAAGTGTTTTCCAGCAGACCAGAAGTCATAGACTAGTCTCTTAAAGACCTGATGTGGAATACTCCACAGATGGAAGCAGCTTCATAACAGATGGAGGACATCTTGCTGGATATACTGTGATCACTTTAGACCCCATTGTGGAAGCAAAAACCCCTACCGCAGGGAACTTATGCACAAAAGGCATAACTCATTGCTCTGACTTGAGCACTTCAGTTTGCAGCAGAACACTGTGTGAATATTAACACAGACTCAAAGTATGCTTTCACCACTCTTTAGGTTCACAGGGCTTTGTGTTTAAAAAGGGGTTAATTAATTCAGGAGGAAAGGGCATAAAATATGGCCAAGAAATTTTTGATCTCTTGGACTCGGTTTGAATGCCAAAAAAGTTGCCATTATTCACTGCAGAGCTCATCAGAGAAGAAATTGTGCAGCTGTGGAAACAGAAAAGCAGACCAAGAAGCAGAGATGGCAGCTCACAAGGGTCTGAGAGTGAGACTGCTGTGGTTGTCACAGATACTCTTCTTCCATGCCTGCTCAAAAACTGGGAACCCGGATATTCCCAGCAGGAGGGCAATTGGTTTGAGACTGAGGAAGAAACTTATCTTCCTGTGGACGTTGGAAATTCTCTGATGGTGGAATAGCCATTCTTGAGGCTTTGGCCTCTGCCTTTGTTAGACAGTTCCACAGAGGAACACATCATGGGGAGACAGTATTGAGATTATTCTGAGTCAGCACTTCTTCATCCCCTGACTCACTACCCTCTCCCGGGTGATCTGCGTACCATGTGAGACTTGTGCCTGCAACAACCCATGCCAAGGACCACGACTTCCACCAGGAGTTCAGAACATAAGAGGTGCACTTTTTGAGGATTCAGTAGACGTCACTGAACTGCCACGCTCACAGAGCTACAGAGATCTTTTGGCTTTTGGGTGCGCTTACTCTGGATGGATAGAAGCTTTTCTGATCCATACAGGGAAAGCTCAAGAGTATTCAGAGTGCTCCTCTGAGAAATCTTTCCCAGATTTGGCATTCCCATAACCATTGGCCCAGGCAATGGGCAAGCTTTTGTGGCAGAGGTGATACAATCATTAGCCAAATTTTAAATAACAGATGGAAGTTACATAGCACCTTTGGGCTACAGAGTTCTGGTAAAGTAGAGAGAACGAACAGGACCTTAAAGTCCTGATAAGGAAAACTGCCAGGAAATGCATTTACATTGAGAAGAAATCCTTCCTATTGCCTTGCTAAGAATTAGATCCACTCCTACTAAGAGGACTGGATTTTCTCCCTATGAGATATGTATGGAAGACCCCATTCTCTTGTCAGGGGATTACAGAGAGATTTAAGGGAAGTTGGAGAATTAACATTGAGACAACAGCTTCAGGCTCTAGGAAAAATCTTGCAGACTCGTTAGCAATGGGTCAGGGAGAGATTGCCAGTAAGCGTAACTATAGATGCACATTCCTTTAAACCTGCAGATTCAGTCCGGGTTAAAGAATGGATAGTCAGCCTTTGATATCTCTACAAAGAGGTCCTTTTACTGTCATTTTGTCCACTCCCACTGTAGTAAAGGTTGCAGAAATAGGTCCCTGGATTTACTACACTGGATCAAGCCCACAGCTGAGGACTTGGAGTGTACTCAAGACCCCTCTACCCCTCTCAAGCTCACCATCCAGAAGAAGAAACACTCCAGAAAAGACTGAGGATCAGAAGGACAGCAGGCTTGATCTAACCACATCCTGGAAGCTGGTCATCCTGCTCATTGCTGAAGCTTGAAGAAGCTACAACCCTATGTCAGTCACCTGGAGATTGGCTGACCCATGGGAAAAATTGACAATTTAATATTTTAGTTGTTATATTATGACACATTGTCACCCCTTGCTTCTAACTACATATATACTTCTGGCCTTGGTTTTTGCTACAGCACTGATAACAGTGACCTCTGCTGACAGAATTTTTATTAACAAAAAATTATTTACACTTTTCTGTTTTGCTTTCATAGATTTTTAGGATATATTTTGTGCTATTAAGTAGGCATAGTTCAACCCATGCTGGCAAAAATGGCGATTCATCTATTATCGTTTATTTTCTTCATTTTTGCCAATTTGACTGGTGTGAGGTGATATCTTAATGTAGTTTCCATTTGCATTTCTCTGTTTACTAGTGATTTAGAGCACTTTCTCATGTGTTCATTGGCTTGATCAATATCCTCTGTTGAGAAGTTTCTATTTAGCTCTTTGGCACATTTATTGATTGGGTTGCTTGTGTTTTTGTAGTTGAGGTTTTTGAGGATTTTGTAGATTCTGGATACGAGGCCCCTTTCAGAGAAAGGAGGTCTATTATCATGTTTTAAATCCAGATAATGTATAATGTCATACAACCTAAGAAATCTGTAGAGATGTTTTGGGAAGGGGGGGTGCTCTTGGGGGTAAATTTAATTGTCAGAATCTATATCTATCTATCTATACATATATATATTTAGATTATTTTGTTAAAAGCTTGTGTAATTGTTTAATAAATAAATTTCTGAATAAAAATGTTGATTATTTAGTATGGTTTTCTGCAGTCACTTATGTAATTATTTGCCACTGTAGCTGGATCCTCTCTAACATCTACCTTGTACTTCATGTATTAGACTAATCTATAACCATGCTGGTATAATCAACAAAATGTACATGGGACCTACCCTACCTGAGTAATGTAACTCAGTGACCATTAGTCACTGGGAACACTATATAAATGGATAGTTATGGAAGAGATCATGATGAGTAAAATCAGCTTAACCCAGAGATCTAAGGGTCGATTGTCTCCACTCATAGGTGGAGGTGGGGACTAGACCCTGGACAATGAGAAAGTTGGTCTAGTAACATGAGTTAAATCCAGATAAGATGTAATGCTTTACAATCTAATACCTTTTTTAGAGTTATAAAGGGAAAGGGAAGGGAGCGATAAGGGAGGGTAATTGGGGGGGCACTCCTGGGGATAATTGCAATATCCAGAATATTTACATATTTTATACACATTTTATATTATTATGTTAAAATCTTGTAAGGTTGTTCAAAAATAAAAAAAAATTAAAAAAAAAAAGAATTCAAATGGCTTAGATTAAGAAGACTTGCCCAGATATCCCCCCTCCCACTAAGAGAGCTTGGTATTGCTGGCCACTAGATCGTGTGCCTCCAGAATGGATACAAGATGTCATAAAGGATGATTCAAAGCTGACCACCTCAGGCCCCATAAAAAAAAGCCCTAGACCAGCTGCTAAACTGCATAATGGTCTAAGTCCTAACCTTATCATGCCCTTCTTGGGACAGAATGTCTTTTTAGACTAGACTGAGAGACTAGCCAAAAGTCTTAGAGTTAAAAAATTGTTGGGTCTATGGAGAAGTCCTCATGAGTGAGGAAGGGCCTTGGATAGGAATGAGTTTGTATGCTTATTTCTTGGTGCAGTGGAATCAGATCCACATTGACCTAGAGGGTTAGAGACCCCAGAGATAGATTATCACTTCAGAAATTCTTGGAAGAGAATGTATGGGTAGGTTTGGGTCACAAAACACACAATTTGTTGGAGAGACCCCCTTGTAACAGAATACTGCTTTGGAATGGTACCTGGTGGCCAAATAAACCTACTTGGTTTTGGACAGATAATCCATGCAGGCTAGGACATGGTCTTAATGGTCTCAGATACGTAGTGTCCTGTAGAAAGCAAATGATTTTCAACTGTAGCAGCCCAGACAGCACAGAAGTCAGTTCTTTGCAAGACATTCCTGAGATTCATAAATTCTGGGAAAATCCGGCATCATCTGACTAGAAAACACCAGATGGGCTATTTAAGATTTGTGAAAAAAAGACATACATTCACCTCCCAGCAAACTGGAGGGGAATTTGTACTAATGGCATTATAAGACCTGGATTTTCCTATTGCCAAATAAATTGGGAAAGTACTAGGGGTCCCCCTTATGAATACCTAGAATCAAGTCAAAAGAGGCCCATTGGGGATGAACCTAATTTAGGGGGCTAACAAACTTGGGGAGAGGATGAATGACCACTCCAAAGAATAATAGCCATTTATGGTTCTGCCACCTGGACATAAGATGGCAGTTACGGATGCAGAACACTTGTCTAATGCTAAACCTCATTATCCAATTACAAGCTGTTCTAGAAATCATTACCAATCAGAAAGCTTCAATTTAGACCTCCTAGCTTCACAACAAACTCAATGTGAGCAGCCATCAATCAAAACTGCTTGGCCTTAGATAATCTGCTGGCTGAAGAAAGCAGAGTTTGTGGGAGGTTCAACAGTTCAGGTTGTTGTTTCCAGACAGATGACAGTGGCCAAAACTAAAAATATAGCCAGCAATATTATAAAATTGGCACATGTGCTAGTTCAAACTTGGACAGGATTCAAGGGTTGGAACCCAGACACAATCTTTGAAGGATGGTTTTATACTTTTGGTGGATTTATGAGCTTAAAAGGCATAATAGGGTTTATGCTGTTAACTTGTTAATTTCTACTAAAAGTAGCAAATAGAGATTAAGGTTGTAATTCTGCTGAATTTTTGGATTGATGATCATTAAATTTAAATTTTCTCTTAAAATTGTGATAGAAAATTTTTGAAATTTTCTGTATAGAGAAAATGTAGAGCTTGAAAAAAGTCCTATGTATTTTATTTTTTATCCCCTATAAAAGAGAATTTAAAATGTTTCCCCATTTTTATTGCTAATATATAGGAATAAAATTAATTTTGAATGAATTTAAGCTGCCTAAAATTTTCTTCTGCCAGATTAATTATTCAATCACCTTTAAATTCAACTTCACATTAAGTCTCAGGACAAGGGCAAAATGTGGATAACTTCTTCCCTAGAATGTAACATTAATGGTTTCTAAGAGTTCAATTTCCAGTAGAGGTCTCCTCTTCTGAAAGCTCGTCAGCACAGAATTTACTGTCCATAGTTTTATCAGCTTTCTGATCTGCCAACAGAATCACCCACCAAGCTTGGCTTACAATATTCTAAAGTTTTTCATCTTGTCTTTCTAAAGTTTTCAAAAAATTTCCTCTTGCAGTTTATCTCCAAAGTCTTCTGAACCACATTGTCAGGTTAGTCATAGCGAGGACCTCAGTTCTGGAACCAATTTCTGTTTCAATCAGATTTTATGTTTTTGTGACCAAAAGATCTGACAAAAACATATTTAAAGGAGGATAAATTTATTTTGGCTCACAGTTTCAGAGATTTAGTCCTTGGTTGGTCAGTTCCTTAGCTCTGGGCTCAAGATGAGGCAGAACATCATGGTAGAAGGGTGTGGTACAGGAAAGTAGCTAAGAACATGGCACCAGGAAGAAGAGAGAGAAAGAGAGAGAGAGAGAGAGAGAGAGAGAGAGCTCTGTTTACTATAGACAATATAAATACCAAAGACACACACATTCAGTGACCTACCTCCTCCAGCCACTCCATACTTGCCTACAGTTACCATCCAGTTAACCCATATCAGTGTATTAATCCACTGATTGGGTTGAAGCTCCCACAATCTGATCATTTCACCTCTGAAATCTCTCACATTGTCTCACATATGAGCTTTTGAGAGACCACCTTATATCTAAACCATGGCACACATTCTTTTCTCTGTCTTACAGATTGAAAAAAAAATTTTTACCAAGTTCTAAGCAAGTGCCAAATGAGTGGTACCACTATGTGATAATGGTACTGGATTTGAGGAAAATCTCTAAGAGGAAAAAGTAAATGATCGCACTTTTATCCATTTGCTTGCTACATTGAATTGGTATGAGATGTTGAAGTGAGGAAAGAAGTTGTAAATAACCACTATACATCCAAAAAATAGCTAAAGATGACAGCAAATTGTGTTCCTGCTATTAATGCTCATATGCATCTTGTCCCTAACAGATCCTTCTTCCATAACACAAGGGGTCTAAGGAAAATAAAACCATTGATACATTTAAACAATTTTTATGCAAATATTTATTAAAGAATTAAGAAAGGAAGTACCTCAAAAAACAAAAAATAAAGAGAAAAAAAAAAAGAAATAGGTCCTTTCAAACACTATTTTAAACATTGACTTTTTGTTTTATATTTTTATTAATTGTGATGAGATAACTGGCCTACAATATAATTTCTGTGTATGCATTCCTATTTTTTTGAGAGAATCAATTTTATTTAGTTTTTCATCTGGTTTTCATTGCTACAACACCTAGTTGTGTATAAAGTGCTGAGGTTTGAACCCTAGTCCTCACACATGCCAATCAAGCATGGAACCACTGAGCTGCCATTCCAGCTCACATTGTAGCAATTTTATTTTATTTTATTTATTTACTTTATTTTTTAATTTATTCAAGATAGTTTTACATTTAGAAGGGAATTGTTGCCATACAATCATGAATAAATGCATAATGCCAGAGCAAGCCAAGGCTGATACCATTCCATGGTCTTCCCCTTTTGTATTCCCCCTGATCACATGTTTCCCCTACTTAACCTGTGTTCCTTGGGCTTCTCCTAGAAGTCGAAGGTTTCCCACTGGGTTGATAACCCCATATTCCCTCCTGCAAGCAGCCCTGATATCCCTACTATCCCCTCCCCCAACCCCACCAACTTCCCTTCATCCCCCACATCCTAGGCAAGGATCCCCTGCTCCTGTGAGAAATTCAACTATGTTGAGGTTATTACTAGCTTAGCCAGTCTGTTTCTGATTGTATTCTAGTATCCACATATGAGAGAAAACATTTGGCCCTTGAATCTCTCAGTTTGGGATATTTCACTCAGCATAGTTTTTTCCATCTCCATTGATTTGGTTGCAAGTGCCATGATATCATTCTCTCTAATAGCGGGGTAGAATTCCATTGTATATATATGTATCACAGTTTTTGAATCCACTCATCCAATGAAGGGCATCTGGGTTGGTTCCATAGTCTAGCAATGGTAAATTGAGCTGCTAAAAAAATTGATGAAGCCATATCTCTGTAATATGCCAAATCTAGTGCTTTTGGGAAAATACCCAGGAGTGGGATAGCTGGGTCATAAGCTGGTTCCAGCCCCAGTTTTTTGAGGAGTCTCCACACTTCTTTCCAGAGTGGTTATACCAGTTTGCAGTCCCACCAATAATGTGACAGTGTTCCTCTCTTCCCACAGCCCCTCTCACATCTGTCATTTTTTGTTTTCTTCATTTTTGCCACTCTGACAGGAGTGAGGTGGAATCTCAGTGAAGTTTTTTTTTTTAAATAGATGAATATGGACTTACAATTGAGGGGGAAACTTTATCAAACATCAAGAACAAATGTTTATATATACTTAGTTATCCAAGGCTAATGCTATGTCATGGATGCCTAGCTTGGGTTTCCTATGTTGCTGTTTCCCCCAGAAGAACCCCTGAGTTAAATGGATATCTCACGGAGGTCAGAGATCTCCTTCTGAAATGATTCCCCCATATTCCCACCCTCAAGTCTCCTAGATATTCTTCCTAAGCCCTCCCCTGACCCTGTCCCCCACCCTGTGCCTCCAGGTATCCTAGGCAGTCATCCTCCTGTTGTGCTAAGAATCATACAATTTGAAGTTATTATTAGCTTAGCCATCTAACACACTGCTTCCCGATGTATTCTAGCTTCCACAGATGAGAAAAAAAACATTTGGCCCTTGAGTCTCTGAGATTGGGATACTTCACTTAGCATAATTCTTTCTATCTCCATCCATTTTATTTCAAAAGCCACAATATCGTCTTCTCTAATGGCCGAATAGCATTCGATTGTATATATATATGAAAGTTTTTGTATCCACTCGTTTAGTGAGGGGCACCTAGGTTGGTTCCATAGTCTAGTTATAGTAAATTGAGCTGCTGTAAACATTGAGGAAGCCACATCACTATAATATGCTGATTCTAACTCTTTTGGGAAAATACCCAGGAGTGGGATAGCTGGGTCATAAGGTGGTTCCATCTCTAATTTTTTGAGGATCTCCATGCTGCTTTAAAGAGTGGCTGAACCAGTTTGCAGTCCCACTAGCAGTGTGACAATGTTCCTTTTTTTCCACAGCCCATCCAGCATCTGTTGTTGTTTGAATTTTTCATTTTTGCCGCTCTAACAGGAGTGAGGTGGTATCTCAACTCTCAGTGAAGTTTTGATTGCAGTTTTCTGATTGCTAGTGATATACAGCATATTCTCATATATTTATGGGTTTTTTGACTGTAATTCAGGCTTTGTGTTCATGCATCTTGTGAACTTGAATTTATCATTGAATTATTTAATTTCCCCATCACAATTAAAACTGAGTTTGGCAGGGTATATTATCTTTGGCTGAAAACTGTTTTCTTTCAAAGTTTGAAAAATATTGTTCCATGGTCTCCTGCCCTTTATTGTCTGCTCTGAGAAATCCATAGTAATTCTAATTGGTCAGCCTCTGAATGTGATTTGGTGATTTTCCCTAGCTTCTTTCAGTATTCTTTCCTTAATTTCTTTATTATCCATTTTATTGATGATATGTCCTCGTGAATTTCTCATTTGGTTAGGTCTGTTTGGTATTCTGCAGGAATCTTGAATTTGGTATTCTGGGTCAATTCTGTTAAGGGGAAAATTCTCCTTGGCAATTTCACTTAGAGGATTCTTTTTTTTTTTATTCAGGGATTTATTTGTTGAACAATCAAACAAGCTTCTGCCCCTTGTTTGTTATTCAATATTTTGTTCAATACCAATTACTCTCATGTTGTTTCTTCTCCTCTCATCAAATACTACTTGGAACTTCTGATCATGTACTATAAGTTTCTTTTCTTGTCTATCCTCCTTGAACTCGATGTACTCAGCCTGTCTTCATTAACTGATGGTCATTCTTTGAGAGCTGGTTTTCTATTTTCTTTTGAGTTTACTCTGGTATTAGTATCTTCCAATGAGTTTTTTGTTTGGTTTACAGTATTTTTCAATTCTGAGAGCTCTGCTACATCTCTTTACAGAATGTTGATCTTTTTAGCAATGTAATCTCTAATCTTCTGAATTTGCTCTCTTATCTCTTTGCATATGTGATCTCTCATCTCTTGAAATTGCTCTCTTATCTCTTTCCCTAAACCTTTTAATTCCTTGATTGGATTACTGATCATATATATTGTTGATTCATTTTTCTAGGTTTTCATCTAGGACCTCATCCATGAACTCCTTGGATGGAGAGCTGTGAGGTTGAGGTGGGGACTTATTTCCCCTTTTCCTCATTTTCAGTTACAGAGAGTGTCTCTTAAGGTCGACAGTGATTAATTCTCTTGGAGGCTTTGCTGATGGAATTGGAGCTTCTTATTTCTTTGCTTAGATGGCGTGGGGTATAATTTGGATAGCACAATTCTATGACAGCACCCCAATCAGTGAAGTACTGTGAACCTTTAGGTTTTCTAATACTTCAAGGGATAGGTCGTAGAAGTCAATAAGTGCAGCCAATGCATACACCAGACAATGGCAACTTTAGCGGTTACAGAGTTGATTAGCATCTATAGGAGCAATTGGATTAGTAGTTTTCTTCCTTGATAGCTCTCACACTATATTTAGATAGCAAGGAAACACCCATTTTCAAGTACAATGTTCTCTACAGTTTAGCAGGGACTATATAGTTGAAAAAACATTTCTAGAGAACAGTAGTATGGGACTTGTGACTTCAGATTATAGAGCTACAAGGTAGCAGAGTGCTGTTGACTTTTCTATTAACAATAAAGGAAAGATAGAAATGGGATGAGAGTGGGATAAAATTTTTGAGGGAGGATGACAGGGGACAGAATACAGTTTAGGAATTGACAGAGTAAAGAGAAGAAGAGAGTAATATAGAGTGGGAGTCTCTTTGACCCAAGGAGAATGAGGACTAGTTTGCTATGATGAAGTCTTCCCCAAGTCAGAGCCTGATGACATGAATACATCAGTCAAATATAAGAAGTCACAGTGACAGAAAAAAACCCTACTACCTAGACACACACACAAACAAAAATATATACAGCCAGGAAAACTAATTTCAGTAATAAGAGTAGGGAAAAAAATAAAGGAGCTGGGAAGTTCCTGAAATATTATCACCAAGGTCAATATGTACTGTGGGGGTATATGTTCATAGCTGACTTCTAGTTGGTGACACTTCCAAGATGAGTTTGTTGGATTCAGTGAGATTTCCAGGAAGCCTCCCAGTATATTTCTCCTGTAGTGTGTTGCAAGCAATGACCTTCCCTGCTTCCTATGAGAAAAGACTTCAGAGCTACCCAAGTTGAATGGGGAGATTAGTATCTGCCTACCCAAACTCCTGTCCCTTTTCTGCTGGGGACCAAGGAGCAACTGGGGGTTTTGTGGATCCTGGTGCAGCTGTATGGGTCTCTTACTGTTCCAAGGAGATGTCCAACCTGAACCGAGCTCCCTAGGATCACTATTGCCCCACTCTTGGGTGTCTTGTGTTCTTCTGAGGCCCCAAAAGATGATGGGTGGGGCAGTCACAGCCCCAGCAAGGGGAGGCAGGCATGAAGGAGACACCAGCCCAGCTAGACCAGTGTTTGTGGAGGTCTCAACTGCAATCACTAGGGATCATGGAAGCCCAGTCCCACTTGGAGAAGTCAGGACCTTTGGGACCTTGTCTGTACACAGAAATCAGGGTCTGAAAGTGGAGGAAGACACTGAAACTTGGATGCCTCTTCTGTTTGAAGGTCCCTGAGGCTGATGCTAGTCAATGCCTTGTCTGAGAGTTTCAGGCAGTGTCTGTGGTACCTATAGCTGGAGACCACCCTGGCTGATTAGGTAGACCCTATTGGGCAGAGTCATGTTCACAGATTCCTCCAGCAGTTCACACATGTAATGGGGTTGGCAGGAAGCCTCCAAACATGAGTGGCAAGAGCAGAAGGGAGGGTCCATCAGGCCCACACAGCCTGCAGGGTATACAGTCAAGACACTGAGGATTTGGAGCTGCTCCTCTGGACTGAGGTCCCTAATCAGCACTGTAGTTGATGTTTTGGTTTCACTATTGATGAAGGAGTGTCACATACCACCCTCTGGGAGGAATCAAGATGGCAGTGCCAAACTCACTTCTTCTCATAATCAGATTTAGGTTCTCTGTGTATTAAAACATCCTCAGGGCTGCTGCAGCAGCTGGCGCAAACTGAGTTCTCAGGTTTTCCACAGCCAGGTTCTGCTGAGCACTTGCCACTGCTGTGGGTGAGTTAAGTAAATTATGTGCAGCTTCCTCCCCTCTGGGATAATTCCCCAACGGTAGGCTGGGTAGATGGTGGAGGTGCATAACTATCAAAGTGCTTATGGTTCTGGCTCCCTGTTAATAACCTTCTTTCCTTTGATGTTAATGAATTAGGGGAGAAAAATCACCCACCACACAATATAGTGCTTCTCTCACTGTTGGTGTCCTGCATCCACAGAGAGATATCTCTTTCAGCACTGCCAGGTGTCCACCGCTGCCACCACTGTCTGCATTTCTGTTTTTTAAGTAACCGGCCATTTGTTATTAATTTCTTACATTTGTTTGGAGACCATGTTCACTCTGTGATTACTTTACTTGTTTGTTTGCTTGCTTGGTTTACTCCTATAGATCAAGCTCATGCCTACTTGAAATGTTTTAACCTTATTAAGCTTTTATGACCTTCACATTCTAGTTTCTACTCCACATATTCTAAAATCTCTATCTGATGGCATGCTATTTTTTCTCTGTTAATTTCTGAAATCAATTGTTTTAGATTTCACAAGGCATTTCTGTGCCTGGTCTATTTCTGTTTCCAAACTATAACCCAATTCCATCCATGTTGCTGCAAACGATAAGATTTGTTTTTTTTTATACAGTTAAATAATATTCCATTGTGTATATCATTACATATACCCCCCTTTTGTAGAGAGAGGGACAGAGAGAGAGAGAGAGAGAGAGAATCAATTTTAATTCAGGTTTTTTTCATGTGGCTTTTGTTGCTCCAACAGTTAGTTATGTACATGGTCCTGGGGTTTGAACCCATGCCCTCATGCATGCCAGGCAAGTGGGTAACCACTGAGCAACCAGTCCAACCCATTCCCCTCTTTTTTACTGTTTCTTTGTAGTTAGACATAACAATAGCATTAATTTATTCTTTGAATATTTTTGTTTCCTATAAAGTTAACCATAAAGTCTCTGACCACCACTTAAATATATACAAAGAGCTCCATTTAAATCACATTTCTTAAACTTGTTTTATTTTTAAAAAATCAAATGTTTCTTTGGAAATTCCCCATTCTTTTGTCCTTTTTTAACTTGAAATGTGTATTTTTCGATCAGCCTCTCTTAAGGTCCCTTTCTTTCTTTTGCTTAATTAATTCTGCCTTTGTTGCTATTCACTGCAATTTTCATTTTCTACATATTTTTCAGTTCCACAATTTATGTTCTGATTCTTCTTATTATTTCAAATTGCTAAATGTGTCTGATGAATTTCTGTCTTAGTTTTCTGATTTCTTGAAGTTCTCTGAAATGCTTTAAGACAAATACTTGCGTTATTGCTTGAGAGTTCACATATCTTTTGGGCCATTCACTGATGTCTTGTTTTGTCCATTTGACAAAGTCATAATTCCGTGAATGTTCCTGATACTTGTCGATTCACATATGTGTTCATGCATTAATCAATTAGACATTAATTCTAGCCTTTAGACTGAGTTTGTGCTTGCTTTTTTTCACTTGCCTTCAGAAGATTTTGAGTAAGCTGCTATGTTTCCCTCAACTCTAGCTGTTGCAGCTGTTGCAGCACTAGCAGGTGTCCCTAAGCTCAGCACACCATGAATCTTGTGAACACGACAATGTTGTTAGCGGGAATCGTGGCCAAGATGGACCTGAGAAAAACCAAAGATGGCACCCAGGCTGGGTAGGAAGTCAGCCAGGGATTCCCATCCTGGTTACCCCAAAGTTCCCTGCATGGACAGAATAGCTTCCCACGTGCAGCAGGAGTGGCCAGAGATGACTGAGCCTCCTAAAGACTTGCTGTGGCACAGAGCCAGGTAAGCCTCTCTCATTGACTCAGATTGCCACACTTGTCATCAGGTCCCGACACAGATGGGTTATTTTTCCAACTGCAGGAAGATTTGCTGAGGCTGAGACTCCTCTCGTCCCCAGATCCATTGTAGAATGAAGGCTGGTGAGCCTATATATTCTCTCAGGAGAATTCTGCATAAATGGATGCAAGTGGCAACAAAAAGGGCCAGATTTGAGACTGGGCGCCCCAGAACTCACTACAGAATGAGATTTATTGAGCCTATCTCAATGACTTGGATACATATGTGTCTCACAAGTTGTCTTCACAGGGGCATTATCTATCTTCAATGAGAGGACATGGACCTGAGACAGAGCACACTGGCAATTCACCATGGCTGGAGGCTAGTGAGCCTGCTGGGGGTGCTCAGAAATGGGTACTTCCAGAGCTACAAGATGGAGATGAGGCTGGTGTTGAGCTGTGGTCAAAATGGAAGTGAATGGGACAGAATTACAGATGGATTTTATGTGCACTGGTACTACTGATGGCAGAAAGAATATGAACATTTTGTCCAGGCACTAAAATGCATAGCTCCTCCTAAACACCATTGATGGCAGGGACATTGTCAGTTGGCCTGTTGCTTGAATATAGGTCTGATTCTCAACACAGCCTTTGTATGGCTTGAGCTCCTTTTTCTTCTCTACTTCACCTAGAAACTAAGTGTTGGTGTCAATAGCACTTACATTTGAGACTGTTGTGTGATATAAACATTGTTTATCATGGAGAATAGAAAATAACACATTCTTAAAAGCTGATACATCTCAGTGCAATTGTCTCAGTTATTTACTACTTATAATGATATAAATTTAACTTCCTCTCTATTCATTACTAAAGTAAGGAATATCACAATATACTTGAAACGTTAATCAACTCAGGAATTTAAGCTCATCTTGGACTGTAGGACTAAGTTTGGTGGTGTTTAACATTTGCACATTTTCCTAGCCACATTTTCAAGCTTCCCTTGACTTCATTGTTCCTCAGGCTGTAGATGAGGGGATTCAGCATTGGGGTGATGATGGTGTAGAAGGCAGACACCACCTTATCATGGGTAGCTGATCTGTAGGATTTGGGTCTCATGTAGATAAAAATGGCAGCTCCATAAAAGAGCCCCACAACAGCCAAATGGGAAGAGCAGGTGGCAAAGGCCTTCTGGCGGGCTTCTGTGGAGCGCATGCGGAGGACGGCGGCCAAGATGAGACTGTAGGACATCAGGATGAGGCAGAAGGGCACCAAGAGCATCAGCACACAACAGACATACATGACATCCTCAAAGACAGACGTGTCAGCACAAGCCAGGCGCACCAGAGTGGGGGCTTCACAGAAGAAATGGTCAATGTCTCGTCCACTGCAAAATGGGAAGCTTAGAGCAGCAACTGCTTGAACAAGCCCATCAGCAGCCCCCAGAAACCAGGACCCCATGGTCATCCTCAGACACAGTGGCCAGCTCATGAGCATGGGGTAGTGCAGTGGGTGACACACAGCCACATAGCGGTCATAGGACATGGCTGATAAGAGAAAGCACTCCCCACCACCCAGAGTGGGAAGAAAGAAAATCTGCAAGCCACAGCCAGCTGGGGAGATGGACTTCCTTCCAGTCAAGTAGCCTGCAGCCATTTTGGGCACAGTGGTGGAAACCATCATTATGTCCATGAGGGACAGCTGGCTCAGTAGGAAGTACATGGGTGTGTGAAGCCGGTGGTCCCGCTGAATCAGGAGAATCAGGAGGGCGTTGCCCATGAGAGAAGTGATGGCTATTGCCAGCACCAGTGTGAAGAGAAGGAAGTGGAGTCTTGTGTGCTTGAAGAGTCCAAGGAGGATAAAGTCAGAGGTGGTGTTTCTCTCCTCCATAGTGTGAGCCATTATGATGCTGAAAACAGGTAAGGATCCACTTTTATCACCCAGTAGTCACAGGCTGACTGCATGAGTCTGTACCTGGACTGGATAAGAAATCCAGGATCCTGGTGCAAAGTCCTACCTCCCAGCTGTGATGGGTTTTTTTTTTTTTTGGCTTATCTTCCCACCTCTTCAGAGCTCAGATCCAATGCCTTTGCAGAGGTTGAACACATACTTCACACTGTACATCAACACATGGTAAAGAGTTAATATCACTGTTCTTATATTACTTGTGTTACTTGTGTTGAGTTTGTGCTATGTATACAGAAATCAAAATAAGTCAGTTAAGGAAATAAACAGAAGTCTGGCATTTATATTTGTTTGTGTCATAGATGATTTGTATTCAACTTTAGGAAACCTAAGTAATTTTAAATTTGGATCCCTTAAAAATAAATAGGAACTTATATTTGTTTTACTGAGCACTCTAAAGACCACACACAGGAATATGTAAATCTTATAATGAACAGTAATTTTATTTTTAAAAAAACTAATAGGCTTTTTCTTCTTCTTCTCATTAAGTGATCTTTTATTTTGCTGCTATTTAAACATAGATCTAATCATTTGTCTTCTGCTCTGAAACCTTCAGTGTGTTCCCACCATCCCTTCTATGAAATGCAATATTCTTCCCCATGGTGGACTTGCGCTTATAGATACACAATGTGTAAAACACTGCCACAAAAACCAGAGGGGCAGCTCTGACACTGATAAATGCTCCAGTGGAAGCCATAGCTGTGTCAGGGAGGGTGGTGGTGATGGTGTGAGGAGCCAGCTTCCAAACAGTTCCATCTCTGAAGAGTGATACTGTTAATGCAAAGAATCAAATAGATTTAAAAAGAAAAAGCCCACATTTTTAAGTCTTTAAATGCATATCTGGCCTATCTACTTCTTAGAACTGATAAAATATTTCACTAAAGTAGCAGGACATAGTGTCAATATCCAACAGCCAGTACCTGTCCTGCACAGCTAGAGTGGTCTTGATGGAAAAGTGGTGACAGCTGTCCTGTTGACAATGGCTGGAATCAAATGTAACCAAGGAAGTGAAGGACCTCCATGCTGAGAATTATGAAACTAATAAAACAAGACAAAGAAAAACATACAAACAAGCAAAATAGAGGATCTCATGTGATTTTAGATTTGAAGAATCAATGTTAAAATGTCCATACTACCCAGAGTGGCCTATAGATTCAATGC
Organism: Aplodontia rufa; assembly: GCA_004027875.1. Lineage (NCBI taxonomy): Eukaryota > Metazoa > Chordata > Mammalia > Rodentia > Aplodontiidae > Aplodontia > Aplodontia rufa. The sequence goes on from PVKS010031101.1 coordinate 17,875, forward strand.
AGTCCCCACCCAAATACCAAGGATATTTTGGTAGAAAAACTATCCTACAATTTATATGGATGCACAAAAGACACCACATAGTCATAGCAAATGTGAGCAAAAGAACAGCAGGAAAGGCACCATAATACCCGATTTTATACTGAATGAAATAGATTCACTCCCTTTGGAGATAAAGTCAAGCTCACAAGTCCACAAAAATGATTACTCCTTCATTTGGAAGGGTTTGTAGGTTGAAATTTGTTACACACTGAGCATAAGAAATATATTTTGAGTGTTTACCTTTTTAAACACCTAGTAAAAACCAAACTTGCAAACTTATAAAGACAAAAAGAGCCAATCCCCTCTTCATTAAAAGAAAAATGCATACATTCCTTGCTTTTGTACCCACACAGGGTCCTGGACCTTTGTCTGGGAAGGACTGCTCAGACTGATTTCATCTGAGCTTTATAGACAAGAAGATGTCTAAGCCCTCTCTGCAGAATCTGTCTGTAGAGCACACTTCTTGCATGGCCACCTTCATGCTCAGGTGTTTTGTATCAGGTACCCACAGAAAGGCAATGCTGCGCCTACCACCTGAGCATTCAGAGTGACTTGCATCTCTGAGACATCTTGCTCACACAGGGGACACTATGGAAATGAGCACTTTAGGCAAATGGCAGAGCAGGTGAAGGCGTGTTGACTCATGTCTTTGCAAGTCCCACTGATGTGTAGCTTCTTCTCCTCACTGGGTGGCCCCTTGTTTTGCATACCATATAGGCACTTTTACTTTATGATCACCACTCACCACCTTCTGCTGGCTCTTGGACTGCATGACTTCCGCTATAACTTCACACCACAGCACACTGGTCTTGCGGATGTAGAATGTGCAACTGGAAGAGCTGGGATATCAATTCCTGTGTGCTATCCCTGCTGTCTAGTCACCTTTCCAAGGGACAGAAGGTGTGTGGCTTGTGGTGAGTGATATGAATTTAGGAAAAGTATTTTCTATCTGGGTAGGCACACATGAATTCTAATGTGTGTTTAAAATGAACCTTAGGGCTGGAACGGTGGCTCAGCCATTAGAGCACTTGCCTGGGATGCGTGAGGACACAACTGGGTGATGGAGGAAACCAGAACCAGATGAAAAATAAATAAAATTGATTTTCTTTCTCTCTCTGTGAAAAAAAAAAGGGTACCTAAAGTCATAGTTAAAAAAATGATTGCTGTCTCCTGTATTTATGAGGTCAAGTTACTTAATATTTTTTCTTATGTTTTAAATTATAAATCTTCTAAACATATTACTCATTTAGTTTTCTAAGTCACTTTGTACATTCAAAAATTATTTTTAATTTTAGATGTTCAGTCTACCTCACATTACCTTTTTCCCCTGCGTGTTCAGAAGCTTGAAAGTCATAGAGGAAAATGTCAGTTTGAAGATTTTACCAAGTGCTGTTGCAACATGAAGCTGAAATTATAAGATCTGAAAACAATAAGCTTTTCATTCTAAATGGTTATACTTTTCAGAATAAAAACTCAGTCTAGGTATAGAAATAGATTAAAAGTAGAGATAGAAGTGTGTGTATGTAAGAGAAAAAAGGAAAAGGGAAACATGCTCAATATAGATAAATGAACAAATTTGTGTCCACATAAAATATAATTTTAATTTGAACTATGACTCTTTATGGAGAAATTGTAACAAATTTGTACATAAATGTCCATTATCCTTCTATAATGTGAAAAATTATGGTATATAGTATCTTAATAAATTATGCTTTATAGAGTGCTATAACAGTCAGATAGCAATAGAAAAATTAATTTGAATGTATTAATCTTTCACTTATATAAAGTTACTGTAGCTTGGTAATCTTTACTAAGGATAATTCCAAGCATTTTTTAGGTAAAGGATTCTTGAAATTATGGATTAGCAGCTGCATTTACTTGCTAACACAATCAGTATTCCTTAATTAAAAGGCAAAGGAAACTGAAAATGGTGAGAATGTTGACAGATGCTTATGAGTGAGTAGTTGTTCTTTAGGTCTGTTTACGGAATAAATTAATTAAATTTATGTACATACAGCTTTGATTGCACACATATATACAAAAGTGGAGGGAATTTTTACCTACAGGAATGGAGGATAGATTCTTCCTAATTATACACATATGCAATCTTTACAGAAAGACAGGGAACTAGGTCCAATAGTTCACCTCTGTGATCCCTACAACTCAGGAGGCTGAAACAGGAGCATCACAAGTTCGAGGGCAGCCTTAGCACTTAGCAAGGCCCAAAGCAATTTAGCGAGACCGTGTCTCAAGATAAAAAAAATTAAAAAGGCCTGGCTTGGAGCTCAGTGGTGACCTTGGGTTCTATCTCCAGTACCCAACCACCCCCCTCTAAAAAAAAAAAGAAAAGAAAATACATAAATAAGGACAGGGAAACACTCTTTCATTATTTTTACATTAACAGTACACCTCATCTTGGCCCTCAGACATTTTAGTTCCTTTGTTTAGAAAAGCTATGAGGGATTTTATGTGTTTCTTCTGGACAGTGTTCTTTCTGGGGCTGGTAGGTAAACTAGAGGCTGCTTCTCTGTTTCACACTTACTTGAAAGCACAGATGATTATTTTAAGATATTGATGTTACATTCAATAGTCAACATCCTGCCCTCCACAACAATATTAAAAATAAATAAAAAAATTCTGCATCTAGAAGCAGCCACATGATTCTGTGAAAAAATTCACCAACAGGAACTGAATCATTTGTCTGAATTGACTGCTCTCTCGAGAATAGCTTTAGACGTGAGGGGTCTTGGTGGACACAAACTGTACCTTACAATTTCAAGACATGTGGACAATTAGGAGATGTATTTTGTGTCATTCTTGGGTACAGGTTTACAAAGGTAACTTTGCAGTTCAAAATTCACTTGTTATATACCATCAGGCACATAAGAACATGAATCTTGTGAAACGACTTCCTAAGCACCGGAAAAACAAACCTCAGCCAAGTTAGACTCACCTTCCAGAAGAGGAGCACACTCCACGGGTCACATCCTCTGACATGTGGCTGTGAACCACTGCCTTATGGGTATATGGACACTTGTCTGGGCTTCTGGCATGGTGCCATGTTAGTCCCAGGTGATGGTGAGAGTCTCCTCCACCTAGAACACCTCCCCTGTAGCACAGCCACTTGGAAGGTAAATCACCTCTGGGTAGGCAGCAGGGCAAAGTGAGGCGAGGGAGTAATTAGCTGCCTGACTGTGCTCAAGGGTAAAGCCCAGTGAATGGGAAGGCTAAGAGGTGCTGTTGAGAGGCACAAAAGCCACGCACTGTCACAGGCAAAGATGGAATCTGCTCAGAGATGACCCTTGTGCTCAACAAACATGACTTGATTGTTTGAAGAAAGACATTAAACTTTTAAATTGTATGATAATAATAGTGAATCTTATTTACTAAGCATCTTTGAATTAAAATGCATTTTATTTAATCTTGCAAACACCTTATGATCAATTAATTTGTGTGTTTTACAGAAATGCAAGCAATGTTACTGATTTTAAGTAACCTTTATATGTAGCCAGTATGATACACCTGAATGGAAGCGTTTTGGTGCTTAAATTACTCTAAATTTGTGATTCTCAAGTCTGGGGAAGCAAGCATGTTCTTCTGAAGGCGTGCTAACTGCACTCTGAGAAGCTGTGCTTGGATTCATTGTCACAGTGAATTTTGGCAATATCCTACAATGGATTTTGAGGATTCCATAGGCTTGAAACTATTCCCAATTTTGCCTGATGTGTTTTTGTTGTTGTTTTCTTTTAGTTTGTAATCAATCCTGTTTCTATCCTTGGCCATTTTATTATCCTGGATAACCATTATAAATGAACTTCAAGTTCTTCTTCTTTGAAATGTGTATAATGAAATTGCTTGGTATAGCATTATCAGAGGAATTAAATAAAATATTTATAAATTCCCTGAAAGATTTTATCACCTTTAGCAAATTCACCATTGATGTTTATTGCTCTTGTTCTACATACGTTTGAAGAGTAGAAAGTTTCTAATACAGAGTTTTTGTTGATTCTGGCTTATTTTTGTGAAAACTGATGTGAACCAGAAAATAATGCAACATTAATGTGGCTTCTTTCAGTATTATGCCAGAGCATTATCAGATTCACTCAAATATTGTTTAGTCTGTTGAGCAAATGCACTTGTGTTTGCTCTGCCATTTATTATTAATTAAGGCCCTGAAACTGTGGTAACCTTTGTACATATGTGGAAGGTATATGTGTATTTGTGTCAAGTAGAAAAACAATCTCTATGCCTTTGAATACAACATATATTTCTACTGAACACACACACATTTTTTGCCAAAACCAGATGCAAATAATTCTGCCCAAGCTATGCAGCTTATCCTCCACTTTCATCCTAATGGAAGAACAAACAAGAAGAGAGGGGAAGCATTTTATCCTGATACCAGATGGGTGCAGCCTTCTCCATCACCACCTACCACCTCACCAACACCAACTGGCCTCCTGCAGCACAGCTCAGCTCCCACACTGACAGCTAAGCTAGCCACAAAGTGCACACATGGAAGGATGGAGTCGCAGCTCAGCCTCCCCCTTCTGAGGCCAACCCTTGCTCTCAGGTCCCCAGGCTCGCACGTTTGTGTCTGTGTGATACAATGTCAGTTGCTTCCATAATCCCCCTAATGTCATGGATGAAGCCAGGGATGGTGGTAAAGGGGCCTGAACACCCAACACTCCTTCATAGTAGGTACATGATAAGAGAGGGTCAAGAGGCATGAGGAAAACTGCAGAGAAGTTGGTGAACCTGCTGTCAAAGGTGGGGACATCAGCACCTATCTGTCAATGAGTAGATCCAGGAGGCAGAAAATCTGAAGGGCGAAAGTGAACTAAATAGCACTGTCAATCAAATGTCTATAAGCGAGTTCCCCGGACTACATCATCCAGCAAGAACAAATTATATATTCTAAGTTCACACAGAGCAGTGAGCAGAATGGACAGCATTCCTGGCTACAAAACAGAAATTACCAAATTTACAAGTGTAACAGAACAGAAACTATGACAATGTTTCCATTTTAGGGCTCTGTTACAAAAAAAAAAAAAACCAATGTGAAAAAACAAAAAGTTATACAGGATATGCTGTAAGATCACAGGGGAATTAAAGGAGAAATTAAAATCTGAGAGATGCTTGTGTAACTCCTCAATACTTCACTATTTTTAAAAATTTTTTTTGAATTTTTGAACAACCATACAAGTTTTTAACAAAATAATATAAAATGTGTTTCTGGATATTACAATTACCCCCAGGAGTGCCCCCCAATTACCCACCCTTATACCTCCCTTCCCCTTCCCCCCATATCTCTAAAAAAGGATTATGTTGTATAGCATTATATCTTATCTGGATTTAACACATGATAATAGACCAACTTTCTCACTGGTCAGGGTCTAGTCCCAACCTCCACAGATGAGTGGAGACAATCGACGATTAGTTCTCTGGGTTAAGCTGATTTTACTCAGCATAATTTCTTCAGTAGCCATCCATTTACCTTCAAAGGCTGCAATATCATTGTTTCTAATTGCTGTGTAAAATTCCATGGTGTAAATGTACCACAGTTTTTGGATCCATTCATCCAGTGAGGGACATCTGGGTTGTTTCCATAGCCTAGCAATAGAAAAATCGAGCTGCTATGAACATAGATATTGCTGTGTCACTATAATGTGCTGATTCTAAATCCCCTGGAAAGATACCCAGGAGTGGAATAGCAGGGTCGTATGGTGGAGTCATCCCTAGTTTTTTAAGGATTCTCCACACTGCTTTTCAGAGGGGCTGTACCAGTCTGCAGCTTCAGAGAAGTCTCAAGAGGATTTGAAGCATATTTTCTTTTTTTTTT
>PVKS010031102.1:0-23743 GCA_004027875.1 Aplodontia rufa
TTATATTTCAATTTAAAAATGGACAAAGGACCTGAATAGACATCTTTCTAAAGATATACAAATGGCCAACAGGTATATGAAAAGATGCACAACATCACTAATCACCAGGGACATGAATTGAAAACCACAATGAAATATAATCTCACAACTGTTAGGATGGCTTTTATAAAAATTACAGGCTGGCCAGATGCAGTGGTGCCCAACTGTAATCCAAGTGACTTGGGAGGCTCAGGCAGAAGGATTGCAAGTTTGAAGCCAGTCTCAGTAACTTAGTGAGACTCTGTCTCAAAATTAAAATTGAAAAGATCTGGCGATGTACTTAAGTGGTTAAGCACCCATGTACTTAAGTGGTTAAGCACCCATGGATTCAATCCCTGGTACTAAGAAAAAAAGACAAGAAGAGATAACAAGAGTTAGCAAGGGTGTGATGAAAAGGGAACCCTTGTACATTGTTGTTGGGAAAGTGAATCTGGTATATCCACTATGGAAAACAGTACAGAGATTCCTCTGAAAATTAAAAATGTAACTACTATATAACCCAGAATTCTCTTTCTTGGATATATATCCAAAGAAAATGCAATCACGACCTAGTAGAGGTATCTCCTCTCCCTTGTTCATAGCAGCCTTATTAACAATAGCCAAGCAATCTAAGACTATGTTGGTGGATGAATGATAAGGACTTGTAGCATATTTACACATACATACACATACAATGCTATGTTATTCAGCCTTGAAGGAGATCGTCTAATTTCTGGCAACATAAATGAAACTGGACACATTACACTAACCCAGGATCACAAAGATTCACTTCTATGCTTTCTTCTAAGAATTATATAGTTTTGCTCTTACATTTATTTTATAGTATTGCTCTTACAACACATTTTTACATAATTTTCACATGATGTAAGAAATGGCTCCAGCTTTGCTCTTTTGCACATCAATATCTAGTTGTCTGGGAACATTTTTTAAATTTATTTTTTATTCTTTATAGTTTTAAATAATATTGGGATTGTGTGTTACATATCCCTAAATGCACGCAATTCAGCAATACAATTTGTTCACTATCCCCCTCTCCCACATCTCTCTACCTCCCTCCTCCTGTCCCCTGATCCCTTACCTTTCTTCTGGGTCCTATATTGTTCCTAAAAATCCCAAATACAGTGACATAATTCTTTTTTTTTTAAACAAAAAAGAGGACAGTGAGAGAGAGAAAGAGAGAGCAAGAGAGAGAGAGAGAGAGAATAAATTTTTATTCAGTTTTTCACATGGCTTTCATTGCTCTGACACTTAGTTGTGTACATGGGTGCTGGGATTTGAACCCATGTATGTGCACATGCTTGGCAAGCTCTGTAACCTCCGAGCCATTGCTCCGGTCTCACATAATTCTATATCTATGAAAAACATTTTGTATATATACATGGCTATAGTATATACAGTGACATTTATAACTGCTTGGAATGTACCTTGCTTTATCTCAGTTCCAACATTTCCCCTTCTCCTCCCTTCCTATCATCCCTCGTTATTCTTCAAAATATTTGACAATGGGATTAAACATTTACGTTTTGGTACAGGTATGCAGCGTGTCTTGTTCAAATATCTTATGAAGTGTCTTGCAACTGTATCTCATAAATATTAACGTTTTGCATTTTTGTTCTATGTATCTAAAACATGAGTTTGTCTACTCATCTGGGAACATTTTTATGGTGCTAGAAATCAAACTCAGGGCCTTTCACATACTAGGGAAGTACTCTACTATTGAGCTACATCTGCAGACCCAGCACTCTCTTATCCTTTCCATTCTTTTTTCGCATATTTTTATTTGTGCCTTATAATTATACATAGTAGTTGGATTTGTTTTTACATACACACGCACGCATGCACAAGCACTATACATACATACATATATATTTATTTATTTTAGTTTTTATATGTTAATGTTATATATATCCAAAGAAAATGCAATCACAACCTAGTATGTATGTGTATATATATATATATATATATATATATATATATATATATATATATAAAATTTGGTTAATACTTTTCTCTGGCATCTTTCCTTACACTTCTCTCCTCTCTTCTGTAATAGCCTTTGTCTATTCTACCGGTCCCCCTTCTATTTTCATGAAATACCCCCCACTTTTGTCCCTTTTTTCTCTCTAGCTTTCACATATGAGATCCAACATACAACCCTTGACTTTCTGAGTTTGGCCTATTTCACTTAATATATTGCTCTCAGGTTCCATCTGTTGTCCTAAAAATGACATAATTTCATTCTTGTTTATGTCTGAATAAAACTCCATTGTGTACATATACCAAATTTTCTTGATCCATTCATTTACTGACAGACACCTGGACTTGTGTCATAGTATGGTTTAGATGTGAGGTGTCCCCCAAAAGCTCACGTGTGATACAATGCAAGTGGGTTCAGAAGTGAAATGATTGGGTTATGAGAGTCCTATTCTAATCAGTGCATTAACTTGGTGATAGTGAATAATTGGGAGGGAATTGTAGGTAGGTAGGATGTGGCTGGAGGAGGTGGGTCCCTGGGGGATGTGCCTTTGGGGTTTATATTTTGTTCTTTTTGAAAGGAGCTTTGTCTGCTCTGCCTGCTCTGTTTCATGTTCCTTGATTCTTTCCTTCACCGCACATTTCTGCATGACCTTCTGCCTCATCTCAGACCTGGAGGAATGGAGCTGGCTGCCTATGGACTGAGGCCCCTGAAACTGTGAGCCTCAAAATAAGCTTTTCCTACTTGTAGGGTCTTTTGGTTATAGCAGCAAAAAAACTAAAATGCAGCATAATTTGGCTATTGTGAATTGGCTGACCCAGCACAATTTTTTGAAAATATTATTCTTTCCCCCATTGAATAGTCTTGTCATCCATGTCAAAAATCAACTGACAATAAATGTATATGTTTATTTCAGGCCTTTTGATTCTATTTTATTGTTTTTGTGCCTGTCCTTAATACCAGTACCATACTGTCTAGATTTATGTATCTTTACAAACAGTTTTGAAATTAGGAAGTGTTAGTCTTCTGGCTTTGGTCATCCATTCAAGAATTTTTTGGCAACTTTGGGCCCCTGGCACTTCCATATGAAGTTTAGGATCAAATATCAATTTCTAAAAATAAAAGTAAGGCAACTTGGCATTTGAGAGAGTTTGTATTGCATCTGTAGATGTGTTTGGGAACTATTGTCATCATAAATATATCAAACATTTTATTCATGAAAGTGGGATGTCTTTCCACCTCTTTAGATCATTGTTATGAGATATCCCATGAAGAGCTCTTGGTGTCAGGCATCGCAGAAATGTTCAGAGGTGAAATGATTAGATTATGAGAACTGTAAGGTAATTGGTAGATTAATTGATTTGGAAAGACTCCTTGGTGGTAACTGTAGGCAGGTGGGGTGTGGCTTGAAGAAGTAGGTCCCTTGGGGTGTGCTCTTGGGAATTGTATCTTGTTCCTGGCTTCTCTGTCTCTCTGCTTCCTGGCTTCCATGAGCTGAAGAGCTTTCCTATGCTACACCCTTCCACCATGATGTTCTGCCTCCTCTGGGGCCCAGAGAACTGGAGCTGGCAGACCATGGAGCGTGGACTGAAACTCTGAAACCACGAGCCCAAAATAAAGTTTTCCACCTCTAAGAAGTTCTTGTCAGGTATTTTGGTCACAGTGACAAAAAGCTGACTAACCCTTTTATCTTTCATTTCTTTTAACCAAGTTCTCCAATTTTCAGACTATAAACTTTCATGTATTTTAAAATTGATTCCTAAGTGTTTTATATTTGTGATAGTATTGTAAATGGATCTATTTGCTTAATTTCATTTTGGATTGCTCATTGCTAGTGTACACAAATGCAATTGATTTTTATATATTTGTCTTCTACTCCACAAACTGGCTGAACTCATTTATTAGCTCTAATTAATTTTTTAAATGAATTCCTAAGATCTTCTATACAGAAGACCATATCATGGGTCTTATATGTGGAAGCTAGAGTAAAATCTAAGACAGGATGAAAGTTAGCTAAGTTTGAATAATAAACTCAACATGGTTGAAACTCCACATAAACTTGGGGAACCATAACTGTGAAGGTGGGGGGAGAAAGGAGGGAGGCCAGAAGGGAAGGGAGGAATTAGGGAGGTTACCAATGCAACTGGGAACTGTCAACTCCCATGAAAAGCCCAACTATATAAACAGGCAGGTAGAGAAAGTCAGAAATTTCAAAAATTAATATACATGTATATGCTTATTTCTATCTATAACATGGGGGTATCGCAGAGGAGATAATAAGAGCGGGAAACGAAGTGGGGAGATCCTGGACTAGGATTGGCCTTAACATACTTTGTCAATCTCCATGTTTGCATGAATATGCAACAATGATTCCCTCCAATAGGTAAGACTATGTTGAATAAACTAAAAGAAGTTCTTCCAATCTGAATGTATTTGATTTCTTTATTTCTTTCTAACTTCCCTGGATAGGAACTCAATTATGTTTATTAGAAGTGATAAGGCATCTTTGTTCGTGATCTAGGAGAAAGCTTTCAGTCTAACTTGATTGTTAAGAGTTTTGGATCTTGGGGCATTTCAGATTTTAGATTTTCAGATTAGGAATGCTCACTGGTAAAGTCTATGCAAATATTCCAAAATCGGAAAGAACTCTGAAATCTGACTCTGTTTTCAAGCATTTTAGATAAGGGATACTCAATCTGCATAAGTGAAGTAAAGATATGGTACATTCTCTAATCTTTGGAAATTAACAAAAAAACTTCTAAATAACTCATGAGTAAAAGAAAATAAATATAGAAATGAGTAATTATTAAAATTAAAACCCAATGTATCAAAATTTGTAGGATGCAGCTAAAGCAGTTATTAGAGGAAATTTATAGCATTTGATGATTATGTTGGAAAAGAAGTATCTTATATATATAATATAAAATTCTACTTTCAGCAATCAGAAAAAGCATAAAAATTAGACATAAAATGAGACTGGAAAAATATAAGAGCAAAAGTCAATAAAATTAAAAAGAAAAAAGCGAAACATCAATGAGACAAAAAGCTGATATTTTAATAATCAATAAAATGTACCAGAATTAATCTATTACTTCTATTTCAAATTCACTCTTCAATGTTTGATGGTCAATAATAATTGGACTCAAGAATTTCTGCTTTACATGGTGCACAATGTCAAGCTTTGTCAGTAGAGGGCAGTGAAGGGACATTTCAGGAGGACAAAAGCTTCTTTTCCTTGTTCTAGTGTTCTTTCCTTGCTTCCTTCCCTCCTTCTTTCCTATTTGTCTTCTTTTTCTTCCCCTCCCCTTCTCTGTCCCTGTCAACTCCTCCTCTTCCTTCTTTCCAACCCCCTCTCCTCCTCCTCCTCTCTTTCTCCGTCTACTTCTCCTCCTCCTCCTCCTCCTTCTTTTTCTCTGCTGAAGAGTCAATCATCAATATGAATTTGTGATGCTCTGTTGTGCTTGCACTCCCAAAGAGTACAGTTGCTTGGTGATCCTACAATGGTCCCAGTCAAGGACCACTAAGTACTTTATAGCAGTCTATTGCCTTTTTTGTTTGTTTGTTTCTTTGGTACTAGGAATTGAACTCAGGGGAGCTGTGCCACTGAGCTACATCCACAGCCCTTTTTATTTTTTATTTAGAGAGAGGGTCTCACTAAATTGCCCGGGCTGACCTCAAATTTGCCACCCTCCTGCCTCAGCCTCCTGAGTCACTGGGATTATAGGCATAGGATTATAGGATTATAGGGAAGATAGGACTCCTGCCATTCCCAGGAGTCCTATCTTAAACACTATGTGCACCAGCTTCTTACCCACAGTGGCACCCTGATTCTCTTTGTGCACTTACACTAACCTCAGCTTACCTGTAACCTAGAGTGGTGTATGCTATGTCCTTGCTCCACTCCTCAGGCTAATACGTGTGCCCCAGCTCCCTCTGAAAATGTCCTGTGGCTCGCCTGTGTCCTGGAAGTTTGTTTCCTGCATGCCTGGTAACTGTGAACTAGCTCTGGGCTAGGTATCATCACAAAATCTCCCACCATTCTGTGGTCTTGTGGCTACACCTTCTAAATCTCAAACCTGGGAAAAGAACCCATTTTTCATTGTTATCCTTCTTTGAATATTATTTTCAACCCTACGTTTGAGAACATGGGTATTTCCCAAGCTTGCCTGGTTGTTGGCAGGATTAACTTCTTTGCAATGGTAGAACTTATGGCAATTTGTTTCTTAAAGGCCAGGAAAAGAATCATTTTGTTGCTTGAATTTATTCTTTCAGGGAAAATCTAGACCTTTTTGTTAGGCTGGCTGGGGGCAGGGCTTCAGCCAGGTCATATGGGGGATCATGGCCAACCAGTCACAGGGACAGGCTGGGGGTGTGGCGCTGGCTAAGGGGCAGGGCAAAGGGCAGCTTGCCCAAGAAAAGAACAGCTAATCAAGACACTGGCAGACAAGCTCCAATGGATTGATGGATCCACCAGCCAATCTCTGAAAGACCAACCTGGTCATCAACTCCTCCCATTTAACCAATAAAACCAGCTGCCTGGCTAACGTCCAATGTCTTTTTTTCCTGCACGCCACTTCCCTTCCCGGCTCCTCATTTACCCAGCTTGCTCTGGTGGCATAGGTGATTTCTGCCTGAGAGTCACATTTCTCCATTAAAGGGTTTTGCTCAGGTGTTCTTAAGTCTGGCTACCTCTTTGAGCACCCACTCCTGGATTTATACTCGCAGTTTCTGATTTTTTACACTTTTATTATTTATCTATTTTTATTAGTGCATTAAAGTTATACATCATGTTGGGGTTGATTTTGACATGTTCACTCATGCATAGAATATAATTTGCCCCACGTCAGTCCCTAGACTTCTTTTTTCTCTCCTTTCCTCACAAACTCTGTTCCCCTTCCTCTACTCTACGCTTCTTCCTTCTATTTATGTAGAGTTTTTTAATTGCTGCTTTATAGATATACATAAAGGTGAAATTCACTGTGGTATGTTCATATATGTACATGGAATAATTTAGTTAATTTCATTCTGCAGTTCCTCTCATTTCCCATTCCTCAACCCTTCCCCTCTAGTCCCTTCCTCTACTAAACTTATCTTTCTTTTATTTTCATTGGATTTCCCATCCCCCCTTTGTCTTATATTGGCCTAGCAAATAAGAGAAAACATTTGACCCTTGACTTTCTGTGTTTGATTTGTTTGACTTAGCACAAGCAAGTGCTGTAATTTTGTTCTTCTTTATGGCTGAGTAAAACTCCATAATGTATATACACCACATTTTCTTTACCTATTCATCTGTTGAAGGAAACCTAGGCTGGTTCCAGAGCTTGTCTGCTATATTGATGTTCTTGTGTCACTATAGTGTACTGATTTTAGTTCTTTAGAATAAATACCAAGGTGTGGGATAGCTGGGTCATAGGGTGGGTCAATTCCTAGTCTTTTGAAGAATCCTGAATCTTCTTTATTTCATTTATTTGTTTATTTATGGTACCAGGGATTGAACCCAGGACCACTTTACCACTGAGCCACATCCCCAGCCCTTTTTATGTTTTATTTTGAGACAGGGTCATACAGTTGCTTAGGGCCTCACTAAGTTGCTGAGGCTGGCTTTGAACTTGTGATCCTTCTGCCTCAGCCTCACAACTCACTGAAATTACAGGCATGTGCCACCAGGCTTGACCTAAACCACCTTCTGAAGGACTCATTACATTATGTCAAGCACATCTAGCATAATGTTCTTTATTATACCTCAAACTCAACTGATTAGAGATCTTAATTTTAGCTGCAGAATGCTTTCTTCTTTCCCATGTTATGTGGACTAGAAGTCAGCCATAAGTTTTATGCACACTGAAGGGGGAAAGGATTACATATAGACATGGCTACCAGAGGGCAGGAATTACAGAGATGTCTTAGAATTTGGTCCACTACACCAATAGACTGAGCTTGGGCAGGTTCAGAAGGTACAGATAAGTTTCATGAGCAAGTGATCAAACTCCTTAAGCACCAACTCTTATCATGTTGCCATCTGTCCTTCAATCTGTACTTACACTCTCCTGGAGTGTTCCTTATGGTAACGATGCGGCGTTTTTGAGATGAGACTGGATTCTCTGCACCCGTTTGGAAATGGAGTCTGGGCCGCTACATATTCCAGCAGCCAAAATAGCCCACTTCTAGTGTTTGCAGCCATTCCCAGTTAAAACTGGAAATTTGGGCTGGCTACCGGTGTCTGTAGCCCAAATAGTGTTAGCAGCTCCCCAGCTAAAAGCTGGGTGTTGCGGCTCTTGGTGTGGTGGAAATTCACCCCGGGAATTTGGCGCCAATCTTCTGGGTTCTTGTCTCATGAATTTGAAGAATAAAATCCACAGACAACCATGGAAGGAGGAGTAAAAGGAGTAGGAAGGAGAGCAGAGACTCCACAAAGCAGAGGGGTATCTGGAAGCAGGACACGGTCTAATGGAGGTCAGGCCAGGGGTTATGTTGATTTGGGGTGTGAGCATAATTAACATTCATGCAAAGCAGGCATTGAGAAATGCATCTACATCATTGGTTGAAATCTATGCAAAGCAGGCATTGAAACTTAGTACCAAAGTCATTGGCTACTATCTATGCAAGACAGGTAGCAATTCTTTCCAAGTTCCCATCTGTGTCCACCCCCATTTCTTAGTTTTCCCCCCTCAGGGACAAAGGAGTTGCTCCCACAGGTGAGCGTCATGGTCATTTGCATATAAAGGCCCTCAGTAAGCCCGTCAATCCCTCTCTACCTAGCTCTTAGATGGGGACCTTTGTCCTGTCTATCTAACCATTTTACTATCTCTCCTAAAACTGTTTCAGTAAGTTAACTGAGGCAGGAAAAAAATCAAGCCCAGTTATCTTACAAACTGCAAAATAGTTTTATCCCACCAGAAAGTTGAAAGCTGAATAATGGCTAGAAGTATAGGCCCAGAGTGCCACAGCTATTCCTTAGCATTTGCTAATGGTTTAGCTGCATGGGGAAGGACTTGAAAGAAACTAGAAGAAATCCGCCACAGCCAAATCACATGAGTCCAGGAATCATGACGTAAAAGTGGGAGTGACTTCTCTCACTATTACCCTTAATATCTTACAGCATTTTTGCCTTGAATCCAGCAACTTTGAGCTCTGTTGGTTTGGAGATCAACTTTTTCCACTGAGAGACAGAAAATATTTTTCACTGAATTAGAAGTTCAGACTTCCTTCCCCTTCTCCTCTACCTTCCCCACCTCCTCTTCATCCTGGGGTTTGAACTGAGGGGTGCTCTACTCCTGAGCTACATCTCCAGTTCTTTATTGTTTATTTTGAAATAGGGTCTCACTAAATTGCCCAGGCTGGACTTAATTTGCAATCCTCTTGCCTTAGGCTCCAGAGTAGCTGGGATTACAGGTGTGTGCCACTATGCCCAGCTCTTTTTGGGCTTGTCACATCACCTGAACCAACAGGCAAAAAAAAGGTACTAAATTATTGGCTGGAGTGATTGATTCAGACTGTAAATTTAGTTGCTACTACACAACGAAGTCAAGAAAGAATATCTGAAATCTGGAAGATTCTCAGGGATGCTTCTTGGTATTTAACTGTCCAATAATAAACATTAATAGAAAACTACAGCAAATCCCAACAATCAGAATGATTGAGTAATCAGAACCTTCAGGAAGAAGTTCGGAGTGCTTTGCCCTAAAAAAAAAAAGCAGAAAACAACTGAAGTTCTGGTTGAAGGGAAAGGAAATAGATTTTTTTAAAGAAAACTATTCATTGAAGAAAATAGTCATAAATAATCAAGTACAATCTTGCGAATAATTAAAGAAACAAGAGCTGTAGTAGCTTCTCGTATTTTCTCTTTGCTTGGTATGTGCTTCATAGATTAATTAGTATGCCCTAATTATTTCTTGTCTTTTTCTATTTTTATTTCACGTACACAAAATATTCAATGTGATCATGATTGAGTTTGAGGAATAATTCACACAGCTGTCTATTGATATAGTGACTGTTTAGGTTGTTTCATGTGTGTGTGTGTGTGTGTGCACGCCCACATGCACACACATATGTGATACTGGGGATTGAACCCAGAGCCTCCTTACACATGCTATATAAGCACTCTACCACTGAGTTACATCACCAGCCTTTTTTTCTTTTGAGACAAGATCTCACTAAATTGGGAAGGGTGACCTTGAACTTGCAATCCTCCTGCCTCAGTCTCCCACCTAACTAGGATTACCATGCCCAATTTAGTGAATGTTCTTGTAAGTGAGAAAGTTCTTACACTTCCCACAAATGAAAAGATGCCCAGTCCAAGTGGGTTGTGCTGGCACATGCTTGTAATCCTAGCAACCCAAAAGACTGACAAAGGATCACAAGTTCAAGGGCCAGCCTGAATAAATTAGGGGTACTCTGTCTCAAAACTAAATATAAAAGGGGAATGGGGATGTAGTTCAGGGTGTAGGGTGTCATGGGTTCAATCCCTAGTCCTACAAAAACAAAAACAAAAATAAAAAATGAACAACAATAAAAGCAACAAAATATAAGAACATTAGCTATATTTCCTTATGTAGAAATATAAATTGTTTAGCTGTTGTGAAGGAAATCTCTGATCTTAGCTTAGTTATTTTTTTGTGTGTTTGTGTGCTTTGGGGATTGAACCCAGTGTCTCATGCATGGTGGGAAAGTGCTCCACCATTGATGCTATGGTTCAGATGTGAGGTGTCACCAAAGCTCACATGTGAAGCAATGCAAGAAGGCTTAGAGGAGAAATGATTGGGTTGTGAGCTCCGTAACCCAATCAATGAATAGTGTTAATTGGTGGTAACTGTGGGCTGGAAGGGTGCAGCTGGAGGAAGCGGGTCATTGGGGATGTGCCTTTGGGTATATATTTTCAATGGTAAGTGGAGTCTCTCTGCTTCCTGGAGCCATGTGTTGAGCTATTTCCCTCCATCACACTCTTCTGCCATGATGCTCTGCCTCACCTAGTGCCCAAGGAATGGAGCAAGTGTCTATAGATAGACTAAGGCCTCTGGAAACATGAGCTCCCAAATAAACTTTTCATCCTAAAAATGTTCATCTCAAGTCTTTTAGTCACGGCAGCAAAAAAACAAAAACAAAAACAAAAAACAACTGACTAAAACAACTGAGCTGTATCAGTGACCTGCTTTATAATTCATTATACATGTTCTCTTTGATTTATCATGGGGCTGTGGCCTGATAAACCAATCATAAGCTGAAAATATCATATGTCAAAAATGTGTTTAGGGGGCTGCAGTGGTGACTCAGCAGTTGGAAAATTAGATAGAATCAGTTGTATTTATTTTTCCATCTGGACATTGTTTCTCTGACACTTAGCTGTATGTGTGGTGCTGGGGTTAGAATCCAGGTCCTTGTGCATGCGAGGCAAGCACTCCAACCACTGAGCTACTGCTCTAGCCCCTTGCTAGTTCTTCTGTTTCTTTCTTCTTAACAGTATGGTGCCTAGGGATTCAGGGATTTCATCTGTTATGACTTAAATATTATCTACCTACATACACACATATGTATGTATACATGAACAGATGTGTGTATATGTGTGATGTACATGTGTATATATACATATACATAAATATCTAGCAACCTGGCATAATACTTTATCTATGCGTTAGCATTACCCCTGGTTAACAAAGTTTATACACATTGATTGCTACAGTTTTGACAATGTTTCCCCCTCATCTGTATCCTGCATCGCAATATACTTCTAATAAATGTGGAAAAAAAATAAATAAAAAGTAAATGTATTCTCTTTTAAATAAACAGTGGTTACGTTCACCTAATTCTTAGGGCGTTGTCTTTCCTATTAAAGACCGTAGATCTGGCATGCATCTCTTTGCATTTGCCTTCTGGGCTAATTAGTTGACCCTAGACAAAGCACTTCTCTAGGATCAGCCTTTTGCTGCCCTCATCTGGCCTAATTCAGCATCTGTTATGGTTAACTAGATGACCACTGGCTGGTGGAGACTCAGCTCTGCCATAGTTCTGACAAGAATTTGGCAGAAATAATTCCCTAGGGACATCGAGCTAATGCATCCCTTCCGCTAGAAGATAGGCATAAGGAGGAAATGGCCAGCTCAATTTGATACTGTCAAACTTCAGCTACTTCAAAATAGTCTATTTCAAAATTATTCAGGACTACTCATGACTACCTCAGCATGACAGGGACAAAGTGCAAAATCACGAGAGCCCTAGTCCTCCCACAGGTACCTTTCAGTGCTGAGCTCAGCTCTAGGCCTCTAAGTTCTAGGACCTACCATAGATGCAACTGTGCTGTTGAACTTCAAACCTTTCTTCCTATCATGCACTCGCCGCCGGCTTCACAAAGGAGGGAACAGGGAGTGCGAAAACCTTCCCAGTGATTTTACTATATGTTACATAAGATTCTAAATTGATCTTGCCAAGGGAATTTCATAGTCTTGGAGGCAGATAGCCTGAATCATCTCCCTCAATGGCTGTCAAAAAAAAGTGTAAATGTATACTGTCATTCATGGGCGATTTCTTAGCAAATGATGACATCTAATCTTTTGACTTAGAAACTACTTAGCATCATAAGATCTCAATGAATTAGTGATTGCAATGTTTCTGAGGGAAATAGTAGCTCACCACAGCATTAAAATGCAGGCTCTGACCTTTTCTAACTAAAACTGAGCTTGCCTTTACATAATAATATGTGATATCTGGAGAGCAAAACATATGTCTTTTTAATTAATTGACTAGAAACAGATTTATAAAAAGTAAGTGGAAACACCAGCTGGTGATCTTCCTCCCTGATGTCATAATTCTTTTATTTATCTCAAGTCTTGGCATTTGGAGGAAATCATTATTCATTGCCTCCTCAAAGTTCACCTCTATTTGAGCATTCTCACCCATGCTGCTCTGAAGGAGCTAGCTATGTAATGAAGATGTTACAGTTTGGACATAAGATATGCCCTGAAAATCTCATAAGGCAATGCGGGAATGTTGAGAGGTGAAATTATGAAAGCTGTAATTTGATCGGTGGAAAGAACTATTGTACTGGGTGGTAAATGCAGGTAGGTGGGGACATGGCTAGAGGACATAGATCACTGGCGGTGACCTACTTGGGGTTTTTACTTTGTCCCTGGCTCCTCATGCCCTCTGCTTCCTGGCTGCTATGAGCTGAACAGCTTTCCTCTGCAACACCCTTCCACCATGATACTGTGTCTCACTGGGGCCAAGAGCAATGGAGTCAGCAGACCATGAACTGAATCTCTGAAAATGTGGCCCCCAAATAAACTTTTCCTCCTCTAAGTAGTTCATGTCAGATATTTTGGTGAGGGGCTGGAGCGGTAGCTCAGTGGTTTCTGCGCTTGCCTGGCAGGCACAAGGACCCGGCTTCAAACCCCAGCACCACGTACACAACTAAGTGTTGGAGCAACGCAGGCCGTGTGAAAAACTAAATAAAGTTGTTTCTCTCTTTCTCTGTCTCTCTCACTGTCCCTCTCTCTTTAAAAAAAAAAAAGATATTTTGGTGACAGTGACAGAAACGTGACTAACACACAAGAACATATGCCGGAATGTCTGGAGAGCTCAGTTTGAGTTCTAGCTGTACAGCGTAATAGCCTTGTGATGTTAACCTCAGTCTCTCTGTGCTTTCAAGGGATTGATTAGCTGATTCCTAGGATCCTGTTGAGTTCAAATGTTCTATAATTATGGTGTTTTAAATACGAAGAATCATCTTGCCCCTTTTATTTCATTTCCCTTTTATTGGAGGGTGTGTGTTAGAGAATTAGATTTACCAAGAGATTCCAATCATGAACATTTGTCCATGGCAACACTCAAGCAGCTGCAATTGGCTGCAAGCTAGCAGATTCTTTAGGACTCTTTGCTGGTTCCCAATTATCCCTTACTTCTAAACCTTAAAGTGCTCAGTGTTCATGTCTTGGGTTTCTTCATTTGTCTTTACCCCGAAGAGGTCTCATCAGCTCTCATGGTTTAAATACCATCTCTATGGTGATGCTCTATAGTATGTATCCCCAGCCCAGATCTCTTCCCTATATTCAGTCATATATACCTAACTGCTGACAAGACATCCTTTTGGGAGTCTAATAGGCACCTCAAACTTAACATATTAAAAAATAGCTCCTCAACCTTTTACCAAAACTAACTTCTCCACTAGTCTTCCCATCTTAACAAGTGGTAACCCCACAATTCCAGTTGCTCAGACTGAAAACCTCGATTGATCTTTGACTTCTCTTTCTTTCACAGCCTCTACCCAATCCACTGTCAACTCGTGTACTTTCTACTGATGAAATAAATACAATGTCCCTCTTCTCACCACGTCCAACTCTACCACCTTGATCAAAATTACAGTCATCTCTCACCTAGACTATTGCAAGTAGCCTCCTAATTAATCTTGCTGCTTCTGATTTTACTGCCCTTTAGACACAATTACTAATGCAGCAAAGAGTGATTCTGTTAAAATGTAAATTAATCTTCTAGTAGATTCCCATAAAAGACAAAGCCCAGACAGTGCCTATAAAAACCTGAATAATAGCACATTAACCATGGACCTCATCTTCTATGCTTCTTCCCATTTCTCACGGCATTCTAGACCAGGGCCTCTTTCCTGTTCTTCAAACATACCCAGCCCCAATCCTGCCTCGGGGCCTTTGCATATGTTATTCTCCCTTCCTGGACTGGTGGGGACCGTTTCCACCATGCTGATTGACAAGGTCCAGGCATGGGGAAGGGCTTGTCAAGGCCACCATTCCAGGAAATTGCTGCTGTTATCTCTCCTAGGAATTGGATGTTTTCTTATAACGATCATAATTATAACTATGCATTTGCAGATCAAATTTCCAGAAAAATTTGTTATTGATGATAAAAATTGTTGTAACAGTAATAATACTTCATTAGGTCTGCAGAGTCTGAGGGAAGATGATAAATGCCTTTGAAAAATGTGTTAATACCACACTAAAAAAGCCCAGATAACCAGAAATCTAACTTTGAGTAGTTCTTAAGAAAGTTACATTTACAGGAATTACTCTCATCCAGGTTGATTACATCTAGTCCTGTTAATGTTTTACCAGTTAAACAGTCAGATATATAATAGGAAATTTGCTGTTACCACAGTACCGGGACCACCGTATGTAGCCTATAATATTGGAGGACATTTGTGGCATCCACCTAGAGGAACCTAAACAAATAATTACTAAGATCCTCCACCCACAGACCCATCATTGCTTTTTACTGGAATATACAATGAAAATGGAGAATGCTAATATTAATGGCAAATGGACTAATGACCAACGCCTGCCCTTTCTTCAGAGACTTGGACATCAGGGCCTACTTTGGAGATGTAGGACAAAGGAACAAAGAAACAGTATACATAAATAGTTACACAAATATTATCTAAAAATCAAGTGTCCATACTTCATACTATATGAGTGATTAAGGAACATGATGTTTTTCTACTTCTAATTTTGCCTGTTTTTAAATAGTTTAAGTTTATACTTCTTAGAACATAGTAATGACACATAAATATTTTTGTAAGGTTGCTAATAGTAAAGTGACAACAACATACTTTTAGTTAATATAGAACTGTAATACAATGCTAATTCCTTGCTTGGAAAAGGGCACTAAAGCTAGACAATACTGTACTACCAAAAGCAAAAAAATTTCCTAGTAAAGTGCTTGTGCAAAAATTTCTGAGTAAATATAGAAAGCTGGCCTTAAGGGGCTGGAGCAGTGGCTCCGCAGTTTTGGCGCTTGCCTGGCATGCACAAGTTCGCAAGTTCAAACCCTAGCACCATGTACACAACGAAGTCTTGGAGCAACAAAAGCCACATGAAAAACTAAATAAAAATTGTTTCTCTCTCTCTCTCTCTCACACTGTCCCTCTCTCTTAAAAAGAAGAAAGAAAGCTGACCTTAATGTACTCTTTAAGTGTAACAAAGGTAGAGGGTGTAATGTCTCAAAAAAAGATATTTATGGAAAAAGAAAAAGAAACATATGATTAATGTGTCAAGGAAGTATGTTGTATTGATGGCTAATGTCAGGGGTTACTGAGAAATTTAAAAAGAAGTCAAATGTAATGAAACAGTTAATGAATGAATTGTTTTTCTACCTGTACAAAAATACATCACAATAAAGAACAGACAGCATTTTGCTCAAGCAGGGAACTGTGTCTGCTTGCAACTTGTCCCGGAGGTTCAAGATCTTCCTCTGCACCAACTCCACTCATCCTTTGGATACCCAAGAGTTCTGCTGGGGCTGGCTCCTGGCACTGGACAGCAATTTCAGGTATCTACATAGCATGCCAACTGCCTTACCTCCTTCAGGTGTAGTTGAATTGCTATGTTATCCGTGAGGCCTTCTTAAATAATTGTATTAAGATTACACACATCTCCCACGAAACATGCCTTTCCATTTCTCTACAGAATTTTCAATAGCACATTTTATCCTCTTCCATACCATATATTTTCCTACATTTTATTGGTGTATTATAGTTGTACATAATGATGGAATTTGTTGTTACATATTCATACCTGTATAGATATAACATAATTTGGCCAATATCCCTTCCTACCACTTCCCCCCCACTCTCACCTTCTTCCACCGCCAGTTCCTGTCTTCCACTGATCTCCCTTTGATGATTTTCAGTTTTCCAGTTTTTAATTGATTGCATGGGAACTATTTAGTATCATAGATGTGCAAAATATACTTTTTATTCCCCCCTTTTCCTTACCCTTTTCCCTCCCATCCTTCCTCCCCATACCCCTTCTCTTTCCTCTACTCTACTAGACTTTCTTTAGCTCATCTATTAATTTGTATTTGAATACATACTATATATTTTACTTCTTTATTTATAGCCTATCTTCCCTCTCTAACATGTAAGCTCTAAGATGCCAGGAATTCTGTTTCCCCGGTGCCTAGAAGCATACCTGTTTTCGCTGAAGTGTCTTTACTGACCACATATCTCAGAGATTCCCCTCTTTTTAGAGAATGATGATATAGCTTTGTAAAATGAATTAAACTGTGAACAATAAGTGTATAATACTCTATAGGTGCACAAATGATTGTTTCATTATCTGGCCACTGTACAAGGGACACATACAAATTTTTCTAATCACAGAGTGATGAAAGAGTAATGAACAATGGGTTCTTAAGTGCAGAAAGAAAATAATGAATTATAGTTTAAAAGAAATTGGGATGTAATGGCCCACATCAAAGGCTTGGATTATGTATTCTTTGAGCACTGTCATTTGAAGAAAATGTAGTTTACAGAAAAAGAAATGGGTCAAAGAGGCAGTGAAGAAATAGGTCCAGCCTGGGCTTGCATTGAATAGGTCACTATTTAAATGGCTTTCATTGCTGATCCTCTACTTTCCAGATACAATTTTCTAATTAATTATTTGCAACAACACATCAAGTGAGCATTTTCTCCTTTGCCTTGAAAGCAAATTTTCTCTTATTCAAAATTCACTGATGGTAACTGAATATTCTGCCCATTGCTAATCAGATACCATCTGCATCCAGACACAAACGGCTGAACAATTAGTGATTAGGATTGTATTTTTTTTTCAACAGAAGGTTTTCATTTAGGGTAGGTCTACAAAATATGGTTTTCATTTCCCTCTGCACATCTCCAGTTGCTGGATGTTGAATAGAACATCAGGCAGGTAGATGCCATTGCTAAGGAGAAGAGTCTCGTCTATCATGTCTAGTTAGGCATACATGGAAGGTCTTAGCTTAATTGAACAAAATGCTGGATTACATTTGCACAATTGTACACCATCATCCCTCAGTATCTGTGGTGGATCTGTTCTAGGAACCTCCTCAGATACCCAAATCTGCAGATGTTCAAGTCCCTTACACAAAATAGTGCAGGATTTACATATAACCTATAAATATCTTCCATATACTTTAAATCATCTTTAGATTTCTTATAATACCTAATGAATGTGAAAGCTGATAGTTGTTATACTATTGTTTAGGGAATAATGAAAGGGAAAAAGTCTGAACATGTTCAGTACAGATTTAATTTTAAAATATTTTGATTCACAGTTAGTTGAATTCACAAATGTGAAACAGACATAGAAGGACAACTTATATTGAATACAATGGTACCATTGGTTGAGGCATCTCATAATGGGAGAGCAGGAAAGAAATGTCTATTCCTAACTATAGTGTTTTGGAGTCTTTAAACCAAATAAGCCCTTGAACCTTGAGAGAGAAGAACCTGTCTGACATTTGAAGGCAGTGGCTGGCACCGGTTGGAAGCAATGACTTTTGAATGAATAGATGAAGAACTGCACTACACAATGCCACTCATGTTAGGTTTCCTATATGTATGTTTCTTTGATAGGTCTCATATTCCTAACTGTGCATTAAACATAGGACAGGAAATGACATTTTACGGCAAAGACAAGAAAAATCAATTATAGCAACCAAAATCATGACACAAAAAACACATTTTCTCTCAGCAGGTCTCAGTATTATATGAAAGTCTTACAGAGAACTCAATCATTCCAACATCTATCAGCAGCAGGCTTCTTTTAATGATTAGCAATAAAAATCACAATAGGAACTAGATATATGTTCTTCACACTGACCACTATACATATCTGGTTAACACATTAAACAAAGTAGTAAAAAGGTCACTTTTATAAATACAAATAGATCTACATACTACCAGCACAGAAATGCCATTATTTCTTAAGAGCACACCTCTCAAATCTTTTATGAAGTAATATGATGTGTTTCCTTTTTACTTATTGTTATCATTTAATGATGCTTTTACTTGTTATTTCTTCTTTTAATAATAGTCATTCTCACTGAGATGAGATGATATCTCACTGTGGTTTTGATTTGCATCTCCCTCACGGCTAATGATACTGAGCATTTTTCATGTATTTGTTGGCTGTTTGTGTTTTTTTATTTTGAAAAGTGTTTATTCAAACAAGTTGCCTATTTTTTAACTTGATTACTTTTTGTTGGTATTGTTGAGTTTTTAGAGCTCCTTATATCATCGGGATATTAATCCTTTGTCAGAAAATGGATGGAACCGGAGGACATTATATTTAGTAAAATAAGCCAGACAAAGACAGACACGTACTGCATGTTCTTTCTCGTATATGGAGGTTAACGGAATAGAAAAAAGCCAACCTGAATATAGAACAATGATTATTAAGAGGAGGAGGGAGTGACGATGTTGAATAAGGGAGGCTAGATTTGGTTAGCACATACTATGCTGTATGCATGTATTGAAATATCACACTGAACCTCACTAAAATACGCTTATTAAAAATTAAAATAAAGATACTTTCAAGCAAACAGTGCATACAGATACAACATGACTATTAAATATTTCAATGTCATTTGCATATTCCTGTGTAAGAAATACCCCTAAAACTTCATGACTTCAACTCAATAAAGATTTTTAAAAACATCAATTTATTAAAAAAAAAAGAGGGAGGGAGATGTAGAAAAAGAAGACATCAAAGAGATTTGATGCATAAGAACTTAATGTGTTGGCTCAAAAATAGAGAGGACCATATGAATGGTATGGAAAAGTCATGAATTCTATCACCACCCTGAGTTTGGAAGAAGGTCCCAAGAACCAGATACGAACTTAGGGCCTGACTAATACCTTTATCTTAACCCAGTGAGACCCTGAGCAGGGCATCCAGCCACATGGTGCCAGACTACTGATCTACAGAACTGTGAGATAATAAAATAATTTTACTGAAAAAATCATTTATTAATTTCTTATGATATGCACATTGATTGGATGATTCTTCTTTGTGTGGTATTGGCTGGGTCACCAGGATGTCTAGGAGTTCCAAATGGCCCCTTCCGTAGAGCTGGCGATTTGTACTGGCTCCTAGCTGGGAGCTCAGTTAAAGCTGTTCTTTGAGAACTTTGGTTTCTTCCGTGAGATCCTCTGTGTGGGGTTTCTCAGGCTTTCTCGCAGTAGGCTCGGTTCCAAAAAGAAATGTTCCAAACAGGAAAGCAAAAATTGAAGATTTCTCAAGGTTCAGCCTTGGCAGATATACTGTTACTCCTGCGATATTGTGCTGGTCTGAACAGGCCACAGAAGCAGTCCAAATTCCTTCTCCTTGGGAGGAATGGTAAGACCAAATTGCAAAAATGCATGTGGGATGATGAATAATATTGCAGCCAGTTTTAGAAGCATATTCTGTCACCTTCCTGAAATGCGTTTTTTACTTTTCCCTTTGCTGCTTTCTTTCTCATTTCTCCCATATATTGGATTTTGAATAAGCTCGTATATACCTACCAGATCAGAATATGTTAAGTGAGCAAGATATTCTGATCCTGGTTTATAAGCTATGTTAGTGTAGATCTATTACGAGCAACAGGACCAGGCAATATCCATCTGAAGATTTTAAAGAATTCAACTAGAAAGTATGGTGCTATTGGTAAAAATGTGCAGTCTGGGGGGCTGGAGTGGTGGCTGGGCAGTTATGGTGCTTGCCCGGCATGCGCAGGTACACGGGTTCAAACCCCAGCACCCACGTACACAACTGTCAGAGCAACAAAAGCCATGTGAAAAACTCAATAAAAATTGATTCTCTCTGTCTCTCTGTCTCTCTCTCTCTCACTGTCCTTCTCTCTCTCTCTCTCTCTCTCTCTCACACACACACACACACACTGTCCTTCTCTCTAAAAAATGTGAAGTCTGTAATTTTAGAAGGTTATTCTGCAAAAGGGAGTTCACTTTTCCTGGTATCTATGTGATAGGCATCATTCTGAATATTTTATATTCATTATCTCATTTAATTTTCAAAACAATTTGAGGTCTGTTTTAGTCAGCTTTTCACTGCTGGGACCCAAGCACCTGACAAGAAGAATTTGAGGATGAAAAGGCTGATTTAGGGGCTCATGGTTTCAGAAGTCTATATCCAGAGGAGGCTGGCTCCTTTCTTCGGGCTCTTGGTGAGGCTGTGCAGCACAGCAGCAGGCGAGGCTCCAGGAAGCAGAGAGTTCAAGGAGTCACACCGGAAGGCCAGAACAGAGAGCAGTGAAGCTCCATGCCAGAAACAGAGTATACACCCAAAGGCACACCCCCAATGACACTTCTCCTCCTGCCTCACCCTAACAGCCTATAGTTGCCAGTTAATCCCTATTAACTCACTGATTGGGTTAAGACCTTTACAACCAATCTTCTCACCTTGGCCTTCCTGAATTGCCACATGTGAGCTTTTGGGGGACAGTGCATATTCAAACCACAACAAGGCCTTTTTTATTGTTTCCATTCTCCAGATAAGAAAACTGAATACCAGAAAGATTAGACTAATTTGCTCAAATAATAATAGTTATTACATAGGTAGACTTGGCCTTAAAATTTACATATCTCACCCATTTAACGCAAGAGTTCTTCTGGGGGAAACAGCAGCAGGGGAAACCCAAGCTGCGCGTCCATGATTTGGCATTACCCCTGCATAACTAAGTATACATACATTGGTTATTGATGGTTTGATAATGTTTCCCCCTCAATTGTATCTCTATATACATCTAATAAAAAATCTACATATCTCCAACTCTAAAACCTGTGCTATGTTCATTATACTCTTGCTACACAAAGTGTGATACCACAGGAACAATGTTCCATCAGGAGAGGTGTACCCTGAGGAAGTCAAAGAGGGTCCAGGGCAGAAATTTAGCTTGCTGATGTCTGTAGAGAGGAATGAGTTATAGATCTACAATGAAACCAAGGAAGATGAAACAACAGGTAGGGTCCTATAGGTTGCTAAATACCAGACTGAAAAGAAAAATTTGTAAGGGGCTATAATGAGTCTGGTTAAATGTAACCTGCTATGGAAGCCAACATGGTTTCACTGAGAAGAAATCACACCAGACCCAACTACCCCAACTACCCAAGATTTTTTAGGGGATTAGATAGAATACGGATTCATTTTTTTGTGTACCTACTATGGGAACTTGCAGCTTTCCTGAATCATATTCTGAAAGTGGTAGTAACAAAAGCAGAGATTACCTATACCAAGGCATACAGCAGCCAAAGGCTCCTCAACTCACCACTTTGGGACAACTGGAAAAGTTGATTTCTGGAGACGTTTGTTCAAAATTCACATCCTTTGAGAAAGTGAGTAGTAAAAAGCCCATGGAGGTACAAATGGATAGCTGTTGGGGTGTGATGGAACGGATCTTCATTTTGAAGAATAGATTCATTTTGAATCAGACATATTTGATTTAGAATCTTGATTGGAAACGTACAACCTACCTTAGGGAAGTCACAACATCTATTTGAGGCTCAACTTTCATATTAATAAATGGGGGATAATGGTATCGCTTTCCAGGTTAGTTCTGTGAAACAAATGAGAAAAAAATCTGTATTTTAAGAGTATTAGGGGGGGCTGGAGAGGTGGCTCCAAGGTTATGGTGCTTGCCTGGCATGCGCGATTGTGTGAGTTTGAACCCCAGTACTACATACACAACGAATTCTCAGAGCAGCAAGGACCACATGAAAAACTAAATAAAAATTAGTTCTCACTTTCTCTCTCTCACTTTCTCTCTTCCTTTAAAAAAAAGAGTATTAGGAATGGCTGGAGTGGTGGTTCATCGGTTATGGTGCTTGCCTGGCATACGTGAGGATCCAGGTTCAAACTCCAGCATCACATACACAACGAAGTGTCGGAGCTAAGAAAACCACATGAAGAAACAAATAAAACTGATTCTCTCTCTCTCTCTCTCTCACTGTCCTTCTCTCAAAAAAAAGAGTATTAAGCAGTGAATAAATATCTGTTTATTTTGTACTTACATATGTGTAGTAGGTGTCAGGCATTATTTGAAGCACTTCACAAAATTTTTTAATTTATTTTTATTAAGAAATTGAGTTATTATACAATCATAAATGTATATAAAGTAACAATATGATATGCCTATATTCTTTTTTAATGAAAAAATATAATACATACATAGATTCCGAAAATTAGATTTACTTCCAAGAGTGCCCCCCCACAGTTACCCACCTTTATCCCTCCCTCCCCTTCCCAAAACATCTCTAAAAATGTATTAGGCTGTATGACATAACACCAAACACTTCACAAATTTTAACTCATTTACTCCTTATAATATACCTTTATGGGTAGGTACTACTATTATCTTTATTGCACGAATGGGAAAACTGAGGCACACACACAGTTGCTCAGCTAGTAAACAAGATCACCCAGATTTGAAACCAGTCTAGCTTGAGAGCCCACATTCCCAACCATCCTGTTCTTATGCTAGGCTAGAACTTCTGAATATTCCATCATTAAAACCATCTAATAATTCATCCATACAGAAGGATTTTTCATCAAACTGTTTGCCCCATTTAATTAAAACCTCTGCAAGCTGTTTTGATGTGAGAAGCTTAAGTAGGCAGCATATTCAGAAATAATACAGCAAGCTAGTTACTTTGCCTCCTAGGACTAACTTTCCCAGGCACTATGGCTAACTAAATGGAAACAGTGGCTTAGAGACCATCCCTGACCCTCCTATACCCCAGGGTGTTGACTGAATGCATCTTCAACCCACATGTCAACTTTTACTTCTGCATACTGGATCAAGGAGGTCGGCAAGAGCTTTCCTCCTTTCCTAGATGATCATTTTTATTTCTCTCCATTAAATTGCTGATTCCAATCCATAAAAGCTAAAATGTAGTCTCCAAGGGTGGGACAAAGTAGGCAGGTTGCCATGATTCTGACTTTCTATTTAATTTAGATA